>JAOVYW010001244.1:3425-16510 GCA_025775045.1 Hiodon tergisus | reverse complement strand
GGGGGGGGGGTGGGCAGCAGAAAGATCACTTAGCAGGGAACCGACTGCAGATACCTAATAAACAAACAAAAGGAAGGAAATTGTATTTAATAGCCGTTTCTGTTTTTTGTAGGCATCTTTTTTCGTCTCATAAAAAGAAAAATCTATTAAATGCAAGTTATATAAAGTGTGATTGGAGGGTTGCCTTAGTTTTGATTTAGTATCCGCCTTAGAGTTTAGATAGCGTGGGTTTTTAAAGCTTGAAAATGGATATGAAAATATGAAAGGGCTTAACCCCTCCACCCAGTGGGTGTCGGTTCATTGTACTGCAATTGCGGTGGTTATTGCATGTAAATGCAAACGTTGTGTAACGTTAACACGCTTACTGTTGAAAATAAAACTTTTAAGTTTTCAGTTTTCCTTTCGGAATTTAGTCCCTGTAGTATAGTCTGCAGTTGTCGTTATGGAGGTAATATATATATGATACAGCATAAATACAATTTCAGAACTCTTTATAGGTTGGTTTGAGCCGGAGTGATGTTTTCTTTTTTTAAAAATTATTATTAATAGAATAAATGTTTTCCTATTCTTAAGGCTGAAGGAGACATTGTCATAAACACATTTGGAACCTCCAAACTAGGCCAGCTTTCTTATAACGTGTGCTTGTCTTCCCAATACATAAACCTGCCCGACGCTGTCCTGTCCTGTAGGATCATTTTCACAGGGCTGCTGTGATACAGCATCATTCCCCCTGGACTGCAGCAACAAGCTTTGCTTGAATGATTTTCAACATGCTTTTTCAGTAATACCTTTTAAAAAGCCGTTCGCTTTTCTGAGATATTTGTAATACAAAGAAGCCGTATTCTGATAGCCAGTGGTACTTAGTTGTTGGATAGCGAGCTGTCAGAAGGGTCAGTGAGACAGGAAGGTAGAGTAAGTGAAGTATTTGTCCGTGGGGGTGGTGAGTTGTACATGTGAGGATTGGTCCTCAGTTTAACTGTGGAATTCTAAGCAGATCAAACGGGAACCTTGCTGGAACGAGAGATGACCGCGAGCTTTTAATACACTGAATATCAATTGAAAAAAAGGCATTTCTACAGTTTTCCGTTTTATAGTCAGGTGATCGAACTGCTGCGCCTGAAAATACCTGCACATTTGGCAAGATATTTCTCCCAGCAAGGAGCAGCAGCAGTTTTTAGAACATAAGTAAAACCCTGATCACTAGCACTTTTAAATTCCCCCGACTTTTCTTGTTGACGATTGTTCAAGCGGCTGAAACTGTCCTTTTGGTTTACAACCTTTAATCTGTTTTTGTTGTATGTATTTTTGTTCTTTGCTTCCTTGTGGGGGTGTTACACGGCCTGTTTAGACAGCAACGGGTACTCAGTTATGACAAATCGACGGCATTGATAACCGTTGCTCTGCATCAGGGCTGGCCTATGGCTTTTGGGCCCGTGACTGCATTGCTGCTTTTGGATACTATTTTAACGGCTTCACTGAAGTCATTTAGTCAAAGAGAAAACTAAATTTGTGGTGCATGCGTGGTCATCATGTAAGATCACATGAGTAAGATCTCGCTTAGCTGGAGCCTGGTCTCTTCAGCTCCTCTTCAGTCTTATCATGTATGCGTTTTGGTCTCCAATGCATTAGACTCTGGGGTTTTCATTGTAAGTATCTAGTTAAGCCAAAGCACATGCAGTTATGTAATAATTATGTACTTTTATAGTTACTAGTCCTGGAACACAATTTTTTTGACTCAGACGTGTTCTTGGCTTAGTATACACGGACTAGTGAATAGCCCTGGTTAACTACAACCTTTTGTTTTTATTTGTATTATTTTAAAGCACATGGCAACAGTTGCATATGAAAGTGGGTGGAATTTGAATATTATTGGATGTAGTGAGTTTAAATTAATTAAGGGTAAATCTATTGAAGCTGCCCAATGACAAAAACACAAGTCACTTTGAAATCCTTTGGAAACAAAACGGGACTTTACATTATTGCAACCAAACTAACAGCTTTTAGCTAGTTATACATAACCGATGAAAAAGCTTACATAGTTAACAGGTATCATTTTTCCTCGTTTAAATCATTTAAAACTTGGGTCGGTTTTTATGCCGTTGTCTTCATGTTACACACCATACAATGATGTGTGACTTGGATTCCCTGCATAATAAAATCATGCTGAAATCTGAAACATCGGTACCTATTCAAAGTCTTAGTTTGACGTTTCGAGTGAATTTTTATTAGATCCTACAGTAAGTTTGCAATGATAGGAGAACTTAACCACTTTAGAAAAGGATATGCTATTGTTAACTTTAATAATCTGGGTGCCTTTGACTAAAGTTTCTTATCTTATTCTAAGCAATGTATTATTTTTCATATGTTGTGACATTAACTCTCAGTGCCTTACTATTCCTCATGAAGGTGAACAGTTGTCCTCTTTAATGTAATGTTTAAACGAACCGTTGGCTGTATTGTACAACTTTATACTAAAATTGTGTAACACTTATATTTACTACGTAAAGAAAGGAACAGGTGTAACGTGTTGTTGGAATAAAATTGACTGAACATATCTTTTGATAAAAGTATACCGGTCTGTGCTTATCTTGGGGGAGATCACGTTCGGACGTTGGTTGGTTAAAAAATGGTTTGAGTTGTTGGATGATTGAAGAATAAGTTGTAATCTTTATTTTTCTTGCTGCCTTGATCTATGACTCTATGATCTATGATTTGATTGAAGAATGTCACTCGGAAACCATTTTTTCTTATTTAGCCATTTTTCACTAGGACACTACTATTCCCGAGCTAGGAAGAAAGAAAAGCGAGAACAGTAACACATTTTACTGCCGTTACAAAATTATCCTTTTGTCTGGAAAAATTCATGTTTAACCTACCAACCTACATTTCAACATGATTTTACTGTTAAATCATTCAACCGGCCTACTTTAACCAACTCTTCAGCCAACCTTTAAACTGTTCATTGACGCAAGTTTACAGCATTAGTTAGGCTTTGTATTTTTAAGGGACAAAAATGTATATGATACTTAACAAATAAAATAAACTATTATTATCTTATGATAAAGAGAAGAAATAAAGAAGACTTGGGTTGGAATATATACGGTAGGTGCTCATATTACGATATGAAAAGCAAAGTATGACTGGGAAAGTGTTGCGACATGAAAAAAGAGGTGAATGTGTGAAGGACGTTGACAAAGCAGCCATGTAGAAATAATGACATTTCTGCAGGCTTCCTACAGGCTTCGCACAAACTCTGGAAATAGAATCGAAGTTTGTTTGGATGGAGATATTATGATGCTGTCAGCCTTATGCCAATGGAATTGTAAATAAGGCTTTGTTTGCACAGATAAGACGGCTTTTCTATTTTTATATTGCTCAGCTCGCTATCGCTCAAGAACAATCAAGGGCTTGTTTGCTCATAATGGATATATATACATTATAAAGGAAGATGCATTTTGGTCGATTCCTCATAAGAGGTGCGGCAACTTTAACAGCCTAGAAAAGGACTGCAGAGAACTCTGAAAAAGAAACCTCTCCTCAGGTCTACTAGTTTCCACCAGTAGTGTATTGAAGAACACTGAAAAACTTTAGTGAGAACTTGTTAAGTTTCAGTGTACTGACCTGCGGTCCAAGGTCATTTGTTTCATAGTCAGTGCCCGGTTCTCTGAAAAACAAAGCTGAATCATTCTGACTTGATGATCAGGAGGACACGTTGGAGGCAAAAAGGAGGTTGCAGTTCTGCTTTCAGTCTCAACTCTCAACTCAGCTTGCATCCGCAACCAATCGGAGAGCAGCCCTCCCTGCATTCCCAGGGCGAACACGGAATGACATACACAACATGCCTGTTTCGTGTACTGTTGTACATCAACATGCGTTTCTATACGGAATTGTTATCTCACTGTTATTATATCGCCCATATCTTTCAGCCGTGCCGCACAGAAGGTTTGGTCGATATAAAGTAAAAGATGCCCTGATGCACACCTTCACTGCGGTCGAGTAGAACGAAAAAGCTGTCTATTTACATTATGAACAATTGCTATCACGAAAATGATATTTGTTTTTATTATCTATTTGTTTGTCAAGAATTACAACGACTCGTTGTATAGTTTATGACCTTCCCAATACCAACAGCAACCCTCGCAGTAAAGAGTCACCAAGCTTTGCTGTGTTTGTGTATCATCTAATGAGGGCCATAACCAGGAACTGCAGCTAACCTGAGAACCCCACCAGTACCACAGAAGCTTGTCCAGAAGTTTAGTGACGGACAGTCACTGGCAACCATATCTTATCAATTTACACACCTGCGTGGTGAGACATGTGCGCACGTCACAGCGCTGTTGTCTTCAAACACAATTTAGGCAAACACATACAGGCAAAACAAAATGTTATTACAAACAGAATGGGTTTAAAAACGTAATTTAAATCACTATATTTCATGTACATAGCATTTGCATAGGGCAAACATAGGGCAAACATAGGGCAAACATAGGGCAAACATAGGGCAAACATAGGGCAAATGCTTCAGATTATTTTACACTGCCCCTATAAAAGATTATTAAAAACGTCTCCAATGGAGGGAATAGAAAAAACCCACTGTGGTTGTTTTACTAACCGGGTCTTCAGTTTCAAAACAAAAAACGTTCAGGGGCAAATGATCACCTGTAAGACTGTTCTTCCACTTCTGGACGATAGATCACTCATAAAAACATTTCCCAGAACAAGGTTACAAACTTTTATGGCTGATACTGAATTGTTTACTGCCAAAATAAAAGTAAAACAAAAAAAAAAACACAATCATGTTTTATATTTTCAGTTAGCAAGACTCCTGAAAAGACTAACAGACAAAATTCTCTGGTACATTTGGGGTTGAAATCCTTGGAATCTCCTTCAATCAGGGACCCGGATAATTTAACTCTAACCCTAGGCCGGAATACTGCACTGGAATAATTTAATTGAACGACGACGCACCGTAGTCAGGACATACAGACATACAGAGGTAGGCAAAACCACAAATATCCGCCTCAGAGTGCCACACACCACTTATGAATTAACGGGCACAGATGTGTCACACAGTAACACATCTGGAAGGACAAGAGAAATAAAGCTCCTGTCAAGAAACCCTTTTGGGAACAAATCAATTACTCACAATACAAGCAAGACAGACTACATAAAAGGGGTATCTGTAAAACAAGGCATCTTTACCTGCTGAAATCCTTCTATTGATCAGTCGATTTGCAGTTTGATTGTGGGCTGGGATTGATTACACTGGGAAATCAAGTAGCTATTATTTATTTTAGAAACTATACCTTGTGCATAATAATCATGCCCTTGGTAACGTAACAAAAACATGACTGAACAGGAAACATTCTGGGATTTAATCTTATTTTACAACCTAAAGACTGCTGCATTATTGTGTGTGTGGTGTATATAACAACTACGGCCTGTAAATATTCTTAATCTATCTAGCGTCAGTTGAGAACATCTAAATAAACCCTAAAATAGCAACGTTGTGGCACCAGGTGAGCTGACTCACACCATTTTGCGTAGTTTTCCAAACAAAGTAACCTTCACCTTCGTTTAATAGGTAACCAGAGACGTGACGAAAAATCACTGACATAGTTTTTATTATAAATTTTAAATCCACCTGTATTTGCCAATCACTACCAAACAATTTCAAGTACTGTGATATCGAATTTAGTATTGGCGCATTAGTCGAGACGTAACTGAAAGTGCCAGACTTTTCTAAAAGAATCGCATCTTTCCTGCTGAAAAGGGTTGTGCAACAGTTACGTAAAGCAGGGAGACCGAATGATCGATTCGTTTTGATTATATCGACGGTCATGTTTGAGGAGGGGGGTGTAGCATTAACTCAAATTCAATCTCATTTGTGGTCTGCACCATTTTACTGTGGGACTACCACACCGCTGCACTTTTTTCCCTTTGAGAAATGGCTTGCAGTTTTCGAAGTAAGAGAACTGAAACTTTCAAAGCCCAAGAACACCAGGTAAGCCTGATTAACATCGAATGCTGATATGTAATATGCGCAAGTATTTAACTGTTTCTCTGATAATTTTCTCGGCGAATTTAAGAATGGACAACATTCCTTCTTTCTGCGCAGCCATATAAGGGTTCACGCTATTAAATGTAAAGGAATTGTGTGCACAGTTTATATTGCAATGAAAAGCACAATTTAAATTACTGCATTCCTGAAATTCGTTGTCCTACTTTTCATTTTGTAGGAAACCATATATTCTAAAATTGACCATTTTGCACGTGTAATAATTTGTTTTTTGCTTAGCAGATAACTTTTGTTTAGGCTTAACTACTAATTTCGAAAACAAAAAGACAGGGACAATTATCTGGTGCAAACCAGGGTCCCCAGTCAACCATGCTATTGTTCAAGAAGGTTGGTTGATATTTGGGATTTTTAAATTTTGTGTTTACAGGAAATAAAGTTTGGGTAGTTAAAATAGAAGTTGTGAGTTCACCTATGAAAATAACTGGATTACGCTGAAAGTTTATTTTTTATTTTTTGCTGGTGAAAGATTAATTACAATATATTACTTGTGACTTGTGTTTCCTGTGTGTATTCTTGCATATTTATTTCTTTTACATATTAGTGATAGAAGAAAAAGGTCTTCCAAGAAAAAAGGGTTGATACGGTAAAATAGAGACCAAAGTGACCAAATTTTTGGGACCTTTACACTCTAAGTGTATTTAATGCTTTCTGTGTTTTTTATGCATCTCATTTGAAGGAATGGAAGTTGATGATTAACCATGGTGATGAATTTGCATTCCAGCTCATAAGGGGAAAACGGGTGCTTTCTATTTAAAAGCACCTATCACCACTGAAACCATATGGCCTGCTGTGAAGTGAACATTCCTTTCAATTTGCTTTTCATATGACTGGCCAACACATAAAAATACACCGAAGATGTCAGAGTCCGACTACGATAGATTGGTGCAGTTTAACAAGACTCTTCACCTTTGCAAAGCAGATCCTATGTGTGATCTCACTCAGCTGAGGTATCACAACATCACCAACCTGGATGACTTGAACTTACCTGGAGACGGTTCCCCTTTGCTCCGCACTGCCATCTCCACAGTGTACTGCATTGTGTGTGCCCTGGGTTTTGTCAGCAACGCGGTCGTATTGTGCCTTCTTCGCTCTGGCAGAAAAAGCACAGTTAACTCCTTAGTCTTCAATTTGGCCATCACTGATCTTCTGTTCTCATTGGTACAACCTTTCTGGGCAGTTGACATGGCTCTGGACTACAGCTGGCCCTTCGGGTGGTGGATGTGCAAGGTGATCTCCCTTTTGACGGCCTTGAGCGTTTATACCGGAGTTTTCTTCTTGACCGCCATGAGCGTCACACGTTACTACACGGTGGCCAATGCTCTCAAACCAGCTAAACCCCAGGTGCAGAGGATAAGCCTGGTAAGGCTTACAACATGCCTGATCTGGTTGGGGTCCCTGCTGGCTGCAGCCCCCACGGTTGTCTTCTCTAACCTCGCCAACGTAAATGGGGACCAGCTCTGTCTCCTTCAGTTCCCAGAGGGCACCTTCTGGTTGGGTGTCCACCACCTCCTGAGGGTCGTCCTTGGCTTCCTGCTCCCATACACTGTCCTCATTCTCTTCTATCTCCTCCTCCTCTGCTTCCTCCACAACCATGACCTGAGGAGTGCCCGCCGTCGCTGCCAGACCCGAGTCTCCAGGTCGGTAGCAGTGGTAGTCCTTTCCTACTGTGTCTGCTGGTTTCCTTTCAATGTCATCACCTTCTGGGGCATCCTAATCAAGTGGCACTACCTGGAATTGACGTCTTCCTTCTATGTCGCCCACACATATTTCTTCCCCCTGGCCTCCTGCCTGGCCCACACCAACAGCTGCCTAAACCCTGTCATCTACTGCCTGGTGCGCACTGAGTTCCGCCTGGCTCTGAGAAGGATGCTGCATAAGCCTGGCTTCTCTAAATTGTGTAAGGCTAGTATATCTGTGGCGAACTATGGCAAAGTAGAGGCATGTGAAGAAAAGTTGGCCATTCCACTGAGCAACCTTGAAAGCCACACTGTCAATTCTTATATTAAAAAGTCCCCTACCCTTAATATAATTCCCAGTCCTAGATATTCAAGCCCATTACCTGACTGAAGCATTGTTCACCATTATACACGCCAGTTTATTAGGCACACCCATCTAGTGCCTGATTTGAACCCCCCCTCCCCCTTTCTTCCAGTCCATGCTGACACAATAGCAGCACGCAGTTGCGTTACATTAATGCTGCAAACAGCCTATTCCCTCTCGTCCCAAAGATCTATTTGAGGTCTCAAGACTGTGAAGCCCACTCAGGTAGACACAAACTTGCTATGGTGTTCCTTGAACCGTTCTGAAACAGTAGGTGCTTTGTGATGTGGCTGGTTATTTGGCTGGAAGTATACACACTGCGAAGGGTAAAAGGGATGTGCCTGGTCAACCGGCAATGTTCAGCTACACCATTGTGTTCAAACGTAGCTCAAGTTGGTATCATGGGGCTTAACGTGTGCCCGGAAAAATGTTTCCCTGCGACATTACACCACTGCCATCGGCCTGTACCTTCGACAACGGGCGAAATCGGTCCGTGGACTCACAATGCTTCCGCCAAATCCTGACTTTTCAATCGGCATGACTCAACTGGAACAGGGATTCGTTGGACTAAGAGATGTTTTTTCCAGTCCTCATGCCCACAAGCTTCTTCTTTGTAGTTTTTAGTTGACGGGAGTGGAACCCGGTGTGATTATCCACTGCAATAACCCAACAATGAACTCCACCGTTTTTATTTTTTGCATGTTTTGACTCACCTGTTTTTGCTACTGTTGTGCTTGAATTGCACAGAATCACGGCAACCATTTCTTAAATGCTGGAATGACCATACCAGGCTCAAGGTCGCTTAGGTCATTTTTTTTTTTTTGTGCCAATTCCAATGTTCAAACAAAAACTGAACGCCTCTATGACTTTCTGCCTGCTTTATATAGCAAGCCACGGCTACATGACTCACTGAAGGAACGACCCTTTTTCCATGGACTGGGTGGTGTATGTAATAAACTGGTCGCTGAGTGGATATGTGCACTTCTTTATGGATATCGCTAACTTGTCTCGCTGTCAGATTTGCAATAGGTCAAAGGCTTAATGTATCTTTTTCAAGGGAAGATAAAGTTGAGGTCCTTTAGGTTTAGATTAAGAATTGATTAGTTGTAAGGGTTGTGGCCATCTCTGAAACTCAATCAAGACAATAAGATGTTAAGGTAATTATTAAAACTGGTAGTTTGTCAAGAAGAAACATTACTAGAAATATAGCTGCGTATAAGTGTTACTTAAGTGAAATAAGGCTGTTTGTCTACGGGGCAAGGACCAGTTTGTTTCTATGACCTGTATATAAGTTCTCATTACTTCAGATGTTGGGCAAAGTTCTGTTGTAAAAATCTGTTTTATGATGTGTAATTACAGTGTGCTCATTTGGTATTTGTGAATGTGACTGCTGAAGTTACATTGGTAAAACATAGTATAAGGCTAATGTGTATATATATATATAATTTATGTATGTATAGTGTTATATGTTCTTACTGAATATTAATTGACTTCTGTATTAACCTAACCACTCTGTTTCACTTTAAGCACTATTTTTCTGAAATTGTAAATAGAGAAAACTGGGTGATTTTTTTTCTTCCTTTGGAGGAATAATTTGTGCTGGTTTGGAAAACAGTGTTATAGGTAATTTTCTCATTTCAGCTTTTCCCTCTGAAAAGGGTGTATATTGTTATGTCTGTGATTCCACATCCACCCGCACACGGATAAACACACCCACTCAGCCTGCCGTCACAGCAACCATACACCCACTTTAGATTCACGCACAGTAAGAGCTCCTGTTAAACGTGACGCGTTGTTTATTCATGCTGTGGCCTGTGAGAGGAACTCTCCGTTCTGCGTCAGTTGGTTGGAAGCATTAAAGGAAGACATTCAAAGATTAACTCCTGCGTTTGTCTGTTAATTCTAAGTAAACATTTGGCAACGATAATAGCTGAACTTTCTCCAACAAGCACCAACAACTTTTCTCACTGATCGACCTCCCCAGTCGCTACGTTGGTCACAAGTCATCCTCTGCTGCCGCTATCAGGGAAGCCTGTGTCTTTCACTTCCCGGGCTATCAGCCCCACCCAGCAGTGTTAATCTGTGGGCTAGATGTGCTTTAGCATGTTCTCAGGCCTGTGAACACTGATATACTTACTGTTTACTTATTTCAATGCTTAAGCATAGAGTATGATGCGTAGATTTTGGGTTAGTTAAGCATGTTTACTGATATGTTATCTCTTTGTCTTATACCTGCTCTCAGTCATTGTCAATAGAGCCAGATAGCTCAGTTTAGTGTTGCACTTGATCCCTAAAACCTCAGCGCTTCTGTACACCGCTCTGGATAAGAGCATCTGCTAAATGACTAAAATGTCAAATGTATATGTACCTGTATGGCTGTTCTTTTACACTACTAATGAACCACTAGCTTGCCCCCTTCATCAGATGTTTCCGGCCACCTCAGGTTCCAGAGGACGTATTCCATTTGATCGAAGACTGTCCTACTGGAATGGCACTGTACTATGGTCTCAGGTGTCTTTTGTGTGTGTGTGTCCTCGCTATGGTGCTCGAGAGCCACCATGGCAAAGTCTGACTCAAAACAGACCCCCCTCAATTGGCCCACATGCCCATGGGACCACCTGAAGTTCGATATCTGTGACGAACTACGTGGCATCCCAGACCATTCCTCAAGGTTGTCTGCGACCCGTTCCGTGGCGGATATCCTCGGCCGCTGAACTACCCACTCCTCAACTAGTCAGAGGCGGGTCCGCCGCACACAGTCTCACCCTGGAGAATTTGTGCCGACATTCCACGCCTGACCTCTTTGAGGGGGGATTGTTGTGTTTGTAATTGTAAATAATTGTAGTTTTACACACACAGATATAAAACAGATATACGCATTCACTCACCACAGCCTGCCCACGCAGCAACCTCAGAGACTAAGAAGCTCCCTATAAACAACATGTAAGTCAAATAGCTTACAAAATGATCTGTATTATAAAATTATATGTAACGTCTAATCACCGGTAAACAATTAGCCTAAGCACTCTAAAAGAGTATTAAGCAAGGGGCAGGGGTTCTGCGTTCTGTGTTCCGCAACCAGACAACTAGCAACAACTGAAACGTGTCCTTTGCCAAATCAAAACTAGCGGTTGGTCATGTCACAATCGCATTGCTTTTTAAAGGGGAGAGCATAAGTCGGTCTGATTGGCTACTGTGTAATGTGCCATCTTTTGCGTGACGATAACGCACCATCAAAATTGCAAAAACAAATTGGAGACACCTCCACCTGCCTAGTGCTATGAATTGAGCCAGTGTTTGTGTAGTATTGCCTATGTGGTATAGGTAAAACAGGACATTAGGCCTTAACACATTAAATTTAACATTCATTTAAATTATATTCTAAATACAACAATAACCTGCACAAATATGTGCACTGTTTATAGGTTGCCAATATGACTACTTGATGGCATGATGTCAAGTACCACCTCCATAGTCCAAAGTTAAACAGTTTATAAAAGTTTCCAACAGTGTCTGAGAATCCGGAGGTAAATTCTTGTGTGATCATGTGTCAAAGGTATAAAGGACACAGTTTGAGTGTGGGAAGAATAAGATAATAAACAGGTGGTTGAAAGACTGAATAATGACTGAAACTGACTTTCTCAGTTCAGCATACTAGAGGCTGCTTTGGCATTCAATTGGAATAACATTGATAACAACGGGAATAACATAAAAAAAACAGAAAGTTTAAATCAGCTCCAGGACCAGGAAATACTTATGAGGATCGTCTGTACCATTTTCAGTATGACCACTAGGGGGCAGTATTCAGATGGGAATTCCATGGATATTTCCATGTGATATTATTTAGCGGTGCTCCACAACAAGTAAACTATATTTGAAAACCCTCTGCATGTAAAAAAATAAAATAAAATAAAATCCTTTAGGACTGCACAACAAGAGATATCAAGAGTGAATAGCTGAGGGGAACAAATATCAATTTGACCATATAATCTGTGAGAGGATCATCTGTTATTTTTGGGCTCCACCTGGCTACTGGCTGATGAAACCTGGAGCCTTTGTGACAGACTAGCTGTTCCTGCAATTAGGTGGAGCATTTGGTTTACTTCATCTGGTAACACTGGCTTCCAGACTTTTTTATTTTGGACACCATCAAATTAGCCTACTACCTGACAGGCCTCCTCCTCTCAGAAACCTTGATGGAGTTGCACAGACAGTTAAAACCACAAAGACCTTCTAATGGACTTCTCAAATTTCAAAGGGCCTCCAAAGGGTTATGCATCTGCCATAGATTATTACTTTTGAGTTTCAGTTGACTGCCTGTATTTTTCTGCTACAGACACAGTTAATGTTACCACTGCCTTCAGACTCCAAGAGAGCACCAATTGACTGACCGGGCTTTGTATGATCGAAGGGTTAAATTTAATACTGCAGGTTTGTAGAGTGAAACCTAAGTTGAATTTTTATGTTAATTATCTCCAGAATTTATTACATTTTCTAAGGGATCACATTTTTTTTCTATCAACACAAGATTCTTTTGTGCGGGAAAAAACCGGAAATAAATATGAATGAAAAATGAATGTATTTCAAATAGTGAAAAGAGGCCATGACAGTTTGGAACCAAGCTGAACATCTTTTACTCATTACTGTTACTATTAAGCCTGTTTGATCGATAGGGGGCAGGGTTAACAACATATACATTATTTTATAGGCTGTTTAATTAATAGGGGGCAGGGTTACCAACATATACATTATTTTATAGGCTGTTTAATCAATAGGGGGCAGGGTTACCAACATATACATTATTTTATAGGCTATTTAATCAATAGGGGGCAGGGTTACCAACATATACATTATTTTATAGGCTGTTTGATCAATGGGGGCAGGGTTACCAACATATACATTATTTTATAGGCTGTTTGATCAATAGGGGGCAGGGTTAACAACATATACATTATTTTATAGGCTG
>JAOVYW010001243.1:28896-49627 GCA_025775045.1 Hiodon tergisus | reverse complement strand
CAGCGGTTTGGACATTAATGGCTGTGTGTTGAGTTATTTTGAGGGGACAGCAAATTTACACTGTTATACAAGCTGTATACTCACTACTTCACATTGCATGTCATTTCTTCAGTGTTGTCACATGAAAAGGTATACTCAAAGATTTACAAAAATGAGAGGGGTGTACTCTACTTTTGTGAGATACTGTATATATATGCTTTAAAATTAAAAAATTCTTAGTCGCTCTTGTTTTTAGCACGCGGTCTGACAAGGGAAGACCAATGGAACAGTATTCCACAAGGGATTTCCCCCCCCCCCCTCGTCAGAAAGAAAGAAGGAACAGGTCGATAAATTTGTAGAGGAATAATATAATGTACATAGAGGATAAATATTGTAGAGGAAGGTGGTAAACCGGGGACCAAATCAGGGGTGTCTCGTAGGGATGAATCACAGCCACAAGTGCATTAACAGGCCTCCTCCAGTGACTTTACTTACCAATGGACCTTGGAACAATTGTATACCAAGCAGTATAGAATTGTCTGAAGGTGGCACACCGACCCAATTCAGGAAAATGGATCTCTCCTACAGACAACGAGTCACGTGGCCATGGCTTGTTATATAACGCAGGCATTGTAGCATTCAGTTACTGTTTGATTGAATGTTAGAATGAGCAAAACAATTGACCTAAATGACTTTTCATAATTGTCAGTGCCGGGCACACTAGTTCTCACAGCATCTCAGAAACAGGCCAGCCTCTTGAGCTTTTCAGGACCGTCAGTGTCTAGGGTTTACCGAGAATGGTGCAACAAAGAAAGAACATTCAATGAGTTTATAACATAACTTATGATGATTTGACTATGCTTGTAATGCATAAACAAAAACATTCCCTTGGAATTCAAATCTAGCAGACCCATCTCTATGAGGGGGTCATCCATTCCCTAATCTCTAACGGTTCATTTAAAACAAATATTTGCATATTCCATTTTCAGAACGATCACTCAATTAGCTTCTGTCAGTTTCTACACCGCAATATGACCATTATACCATAACGTTGGCATAGCAGATGGGAGAATCAGTTGACACAGGCTGTAAGGTTTGGGAAGTCCACCAAAAGTTATAGATCACCAACCTTTGTTTGTCCTCTGAAAAACACAGGGATTGTAATTGCAGGGTTGTACGACTGAGAATTAAATCAGTGTGCATCTGTGGAGTACACTCTGATGAGCTATGAAATTAAAACCGCATTTGGGAGAAGGATATAGTTTCTGTAGCTGACAAGTGCCTAGAGTAAACCATAAATCCAACCATAGTTTGCTACATAAATTGGTCTAAATGCATCACTGCAACAAAAAAGGAATGAACGGAATGAAAAGCAGTAATGTAAACATCATTAAACTGTAGCTCAAATATGTAAATGTCTCACCTAGCATAAAAAACACTAATTCACTAAGGTGCCATTAATGGAAGCTCTAATACAAGCATCATGTGGAATAATACACAGTTAATGTCACAGAATATTTTCAGGGTTCTGCGAGTTGAACAGTTCACAGCCCATTTGTGTTGACGAAATCTGATAGTCAACAGTCGCATTATGTTCAGTTTGCTTCTGAGGTATTTATTGTTAATTTTACATGTAAAACACTCAATCTTCTAGTGAAAATTTGAGTAGCAAATTAGCTAGCTAACGTTCCAGCCTTTAGGGTGAAATGTGTTTATATCGCATCTGTGCCACACAAGCTAGCTAGATAAAGTTGTTACTAGCCCTTGAGTTAGTTTTTTATTTCTGGTGACTGTCCTGAATTTTCTGAATTATTTCAATTTTTATTTTATTTTAAGAAAAAATGTCTTTAAATTTAAAGTTAAATTTTTAAAATGTTTTTAAAAATCTATTTACACTTCCTTAGCCTTTTTTTCCCCCCTCTTCTTGAATGGACCCGTCTCTGTACCCAATGAGGAACACATAATACACAATTTCCTTGCATTTTATTACTGCCGTTACTGCTAAAAAAGGTGGCAATATGGTAAAGGATGATGTTGCCTAGAAACTTCTAAAAGAGTCAAAGCTTGATATGAAGACATTAAGTTTACTAAGCAGTTAAGGTTGTTTAAAGTGCTGGTTATTCAAATATTGTTAATTTATTTATCTATTTTAGAGGAAAGTATTAGCAACATGGCTAGTCAGTACATCTTAGCAAATATATGCAAGAGGTTATGCTACTATATTAGATGGTAAATAGATAGCTCTTCAACAAAAATTCACGGATATGTCTGATGTTTTGGATTTTCGAGGCACAAAGCTGTCTTAGTAAAGTTTTGATATTAATGTACAACAATTAATTTTCTTATTATAAATACTTAACTGTTTGGGGGAAAAAAGTTGAAATTGAAGACACATTGGTGCTTATCTTTTTCTTCTCATTTTTAATAGATTGCTGAAATGCAAGGCAGCAGCAAAGGTGAAAAGTATGGTCATTTTATATTGCTGGAAGATGTAATAGCAATGGAATGCAACATCTGTGCAACAAATTCAGACAGCAATATGGAGTTTGCCTCGCATATTTCGAAATCTGCTCTGAACCCAAAAATCTGGTATCGATTGGACTCAATCCCCTAAAAACAATCCCGACAGAATGCGTTGATCTCATTCTTCAAGTGTCATAAGACCACACTTTCTTTATTACAGAGAAATCAAAAACCATTCAGATACAATAACCTACCATGAAGTTTGATCATATAATAAAGATAATAGACCATAACACTGTATGAGCAGAGAGTATAAACTAATTTTTTATAGAAAGTTTTATAAAGAAACTATATATAGTAATAACAAAAGTAATGATACTGAATGTTTATATAACAACATTTTATTAGCCATTCACTATTAGACAGGTGAATCAGCAAGCACCAAGGACATTGGCCGTTCCTCACCAGCTAAAACCACAGTAACACACGTTTGCAGACTGCCATTCGCTGCATTATCAATATTCTTTTCCCACCCACGTCAAACAGAGTGACACAAGAATCAGTCAGGGGGTGCAACTTCGATGTGAAATATCTTTGCCGTACCAAAATGTTTCTATCAAGTACAAATACTGAAATCATATACATTACATTCAACACATTCAGAAATGATTATATTCAGTTTTTTTCAAGTTGTGTATGTATTCTATATTTTGAGTGTTGTGTAGCATTATTATTGTAATCTAGAATAAATATTACATTAGTACATCAATGAACGCTGTACTAAAATGAGGTACATTTGACCACACTCCCTCAATTTGCATTAACAAAAGCTCTGGAGATTTTTATGTGATGTTCCATTTCACCAACAGGCTGCCAAATCCAGTCTTACTGTGCCATGTCAAAGTGCCACAGCTCTCATGAGGGACCTTATACCACACGTACAGTGACTGTCCATGGCACAGTAACACATTTTTTCTTCAAATTTGTATACAAAAGAGACATCCAAATCCATCCATTTAGAAACTTTTTTTAGGGTTAGGGTTACAAATGTCATAGAAATTCAGTCCATGTTAATCTTAATAGATGTATCTGTTATCCATTTGAATTCAACTGACCTAAAGATTAAATAATGGTCCCATGATAATTCTATTCCTATTCCAATTATAAAACAAGAAAGTTGTCGAAACATTTAGTTTATTATTTTGCCTGTCTCCACAGTTGCTGGGTAATTCACAAAAATCCAGTGCAAGTTCATAGCATGTAACTTAGACCAAAGCCAGAAGCAATCAAAATAGGTAGACCTGTGTTCAGTAGTCTACAGAAGAGAGACTTAATGGAAAATGTCAAGTTTGATGGCCACAAACCTACTTCCAGTTGGCAAGAGATGACAGTAATATCCACAGAGGCTTATCAGGACATTGACTCTAGAAGACTGTTGTTGGAAATCAATGTGCATCAAGACCCATGACACTGACATTTTAATACAAACGCGCATACAAACACGTAGCCTAAGTGTGGCAACAGTCACATTCGATTGATTAGATACACTAAAAAGCTGCTAATAATTTTATACTAGTTCTGCATCGTGCTAGAGCTCAAAATGCATTGCATAAGTATGTATCAATAATTCTTTCCAATTATTAGTGAAAATTAAAATTTTATGACCATTATTAATTCAACTGTTTTCATTCTAAAACCAAGATTGTAAAAAGGACAAGTATTTTGAATAATTGAAAAGTTGTATCAGTTGGCCACAACAATAAAAATAATTGAAATACCGAGAAAAAAATTTACAGAGAAAATCGAGTAGGCTTCAGACTTTTTTGGGCTATGCTTAATCCCTCACTATGATAACGCTTACAACGTGGATGCGTATTCCTGAGGTCTAAACTCAGGAACTAAACTGAGAAGGAAATTCTGAGTGCCGCTCATTCAGAAGCAAGGAAACCTGTTATTTGCCTCTCGCCGCAACGAACCCCTCTGGCAGGAACCATAGGCACAGGAAAAGGTGAACGGTTACCTGAAGCTATCGACGAATTGTACGTGGATTCCTTTGGCACCACCGAATATACAGCAAACGCCTACACCAAAATTTACCCTTAATATGAGTGAATATAATTATTAATTGTAATCCTAAATTGAGTGGTAAATTTATTTAAATATGAAACTGATTGATTTATAATTAATAAAAAATAAAATAAATTAAACAGATGTGATTAAGCTCCAGAGAAACTGCTACACTGCCTCAACTGAGACCACTAACTAAACTTCGAAGAAGCAAAAACTGCTAGTAAATGAAATACGTTCTCTCAAAGATTTTCAGAAAGAGCTTCCAGCACTCACTTCCTTAAAGTGTACGCATGCACCAAAAAAATTTGATATATATTTGTATTGACCCCTTTGAAAAGGATAAAATTTGAATTCTCCTTGGTCTGAATGTGAAAGGTTATGTCTTTTGCAAATCCAACATAGAGCTGCAACATCCCATCTGTCAAACATGCCAGTGGCAGTCTCATATTAAGGAGCATGAACTGTGAAGCTTGTCGGGACTAGGTGGTAAACAGGTGGAGCAATGTAATGGTAAATCCTAAAGGGAAACCCGCTTCAGTCTGCTAAAGTCATAAAGCTGAGGCGCTGGGCGCCCTGCTGCTTTAATTACCGCAAAGTATCGACTCACTGGGTTGAATACTTCACACAATCAACATATTTCAGCTTTCCATTTCCCGAGTTTTAAATTCAAAAAGGTAGTCTTTTTCTTGACTTCAATACTTTCTGTAGGTTCATCCCAACTTAGCCCGGTGCTCTTCTGCCATAGGAGCCCTCTCTCTCTCACTCCTGACTTGTCCAGCCACTGATCTGTGCTACATGTAGCCCATTAATCTACGGACCCACTGCTGCAACCCACCACACTTCTGCTGACAGACAAATACTTTAGTCCAAAGGATCACAGCACATATATCACAAGAAGTATTCCATTAAAAGGTAGACTTTTCTGATATTTATATTAAAATGTTTTCCAAATTACTAACTTCAAAAGGAACATGTTTGAGTCTCGAGAGGAAACATAAAAAAGTTAACTTGTTTGGTTAAGGTTTGGTATGTTTCCTAAAGAATGACCAGCTGAGATGTATACTTTGTAGCAATACCTTAAAAAAGCAATACTGTCATAGAAAAATGATCGTGGTGGTTTTCTAATGGCCAGAACATGTCTCTTTCACGTCAAAAAACCTGGTTCAGTAATCTTTTTTCTTCTTTTTTACCAATTCAGGAATTGACTCTTGGATAAGCACTTGGTGATTCAGGAGGGCTCTCAGTCTGGGAAACTGAACAACAGAATCAATCAAGAAGGCAATAAAGCGTAAACAAACCTTACTGCTTTCTTAAAAACACAGTTATAACATTTTGTGGTCCATATTTGAGAAAAAGTTTTTTTTGTTTTTTTTTTTTTTTTACAACAAATAAGGTCTGTAGACCCACAGCTACATTATTCGTGATTCTTAAAACAACAGAATAATGTGTCTGACAAAACAATGTAAGCTGAAAACATAAAACATAAAAGCTAAATATCACAGGTGCCCAATGTGCTCCATGCACAGACAGGACTTTCCCCAATAATGACTTGAGCAGCACTTGGGTTCACATCCAAATAAAAAAACACTCACCACTATGCAGGTCATTGGGAGGGTTGTCGAGACATTAGAGACATTGGGTTAACTCAGACAATTAAAAAAAAAAACATAAAATGAACACGCATCTCACTGCTTCCCGAGCAGGCTGAACTACTAAACTACTACTGCAAAATTGTGAAGGATATCATCAAATGTTCAGCGTTACCTCCTCTAAAAGAAGACCAGCCGTAAAAGTGCAGACCTGCTCCCGCACGTTAGGATGAGCCGGCCAGAGAAACCCACGTAAAAAGTGATTCAGAGGACATCAGTCAAGGATTCGAAAGAGCACTTACCTTTGTGAGAAGCAGAACCCTCTTCTGCAGACGGCGGACCAGGGCGTCCTGTTGCTCTCGCTTGTTCTGTTCCTCTAAAAGCTTGGTGCGCAGCTGCAGTACCTCGCTTTGAAGCTGCGCTCTGGCCTTCTCCAGGGCACGGGCACTGCCAGGGCAAGCACAGCACAGAAACTCCAGTAAACATTACATCCACCCAGGGGATGAGGATGGGGTTGAGATGGTCGGGACCTACAAGTACTTGGGAGTCCACTTGGACAACAGGCTGGAGAGGGCTGTGAACACCATGGCCCTGTATAAGAATGAACAGAGCAGGATCTACTTCCTGAGGCGGCTCCAGTCCTTTGATGTGTGCAGTTCACTACTGCACACTTTCTCCCTGTCTGTACTCACCAGTGCCATTTTCTATGCTGGTGTGCTGGGGGGCCAGCATCAAGGCGGGGGACGCTAACCGGATCAATAAACTGATCAGGAATGCCTGCTCTGTGCTGGGGGTTTAATCTTGGCACCCTGGAGGAGGTGGAAGAGGCAAGGGCACTGTCCAAACTGAGGGCCATAATAGATAATTCCTCCCACCCCCTCCATGACACGGTGGAGGAAATGCGGAGCTCCTTTAGGGCTAGACTGATCACCCCACGGTGTCGGAAGGAGTGCTATCGGAAGTCCTTCCTGCCATCAGCCATCAGACTTCACAATGCTGCACTGTGAGCCAGAACACTGGTCTCTACTAGCCAGGAATCATTTACCTGCTCTGCATTCTGCTATTTGCACTGTTTATTTTTTTCACTTCCACCTTACTGTATGTATGAACTACTTGTTGTTGCATGATTTATTTATTATATGTTCTTTGTGTAATTTTGGTCATTTCTGCTGTAATATTACAATTTCCCCCATGGGGGATAAATAAAGTACTACTACTAATACTCTTACTACATGAGGTCTTGATAACTTTTCTTGACAAATTTGCTAGACTACCATTGGCAACTGATGATTTAATGCTGGTACGTTAACAACCCCATATTCTGCTTGCATATGGTTGTAGGCCTTCCTCTATCTTCAGTGCTTAAACCAGGCAAACACTCAAAGACCTTTATGCTTTAAAAAAACACTGTCATCGGGAGTCCCTCCCCTTCAAAACAAAGTATTTCCCCCTGATGGTAATGTGAACAAATGTAATTTAAATGTAAGTTTCCATAGTAACCATCACCAAATTTACATACATAAAACATAATTACACAGTACAATAATACCTTGTGCCTATGGCTGAAGAAAAAATAAACTCTAGTAACTTGTATACAAATTAACAGGGAAATGTAGTCAAAAGTTATTCGGACCATTGTGCTAGGTACAGCAGCCATATTTGATTATTACACAGATTTGCAAAAGTTTCCTATGGCAAAGAATAACTTTATAGACTGGTGGCAAAAACAAGACTTTTTACATGACAGCTAAAGCGAATCTATTTTCTCAAACATTATTACTGGTACGGTTGGTGTCTTCTGGCTAAATTGCAATCAGTTAAAACATGACCATCAGTCAGCACAACTGGCATTTAAATGCTGGGGATATATTTTTTAAGAAAACGTATGAAAATGAAGACACCTATTTGTGATGCCTATAGCAGTAGCTACTGGTAATAATGCTTGGCAGTCTTATTAAACATTTGACGTTGGCAAATAACCCAAAAAATCTAGTGTTGCGTAGTAATCACACATGAAGGTATGGACAGTGCTCTGCAGAAAAGCAGCCTTTACTTTCCAATTTTATCTTCTTCACCACTGGCTATTTCAGCTTTAAACACATTGAGGAAATTCAATGATCCAAAAAATCTGAAGATATGTGGGTCAAGCTACATCTATAACAAAGAATACCCACACCTAGAGGAACACACGATCAAATCATTCAAGTGGATAGTGCAAACCATACGAAACAGGCATCAAAAATTAGAAAATCACATTTTGTAATACAATTCTAAATGTTGCAATACAGGTATACTATTAAAACCTGCTCCCACTCCCAACAAAACCAAGTTTAGGAAGGGA
Organism: Hiodon tergisus; assembly: GCA_025775045.1. Lineage (NCBI taxonomy): Eukaryota > Metazoa > Chordata > Actinopteri > Hiodontiformes > Hiodontidae > Hiodon > Hiodon tergisus. The sequence goes on along the minus strand of JAOVYW010001243.1, from coordinate 41,185 downwards.
AGAGGATAATTAAGACCTAATGTTTGGACTGATTTTCCACGTTTATTTTTATATATTTAACGCTGGAATACTTGAATACTGCAGGAATGGACAACCCCACAAGCATCCAGATACCTAAAGTTCAAACCTTTAAAACAGGCCATTTGTATTTGTTATTTAAAACAAATAGTAACGATAGGAAGACTTTCTCTCCTTGCATAACCTTGAAAAGGAACCAGTAATTCTGCAACCATCAATGCAAATCAGTCCATTCTATTTGCATTTGGAGATAAATAGATACTGACGGAGGGGAATCGCCTGCCACTTGACCTTGGGAAGTGAGAATGAAATTACTTGCAGCAAAAGTTCAATTCGATCAAATGCAGAGAAAGGAGGGGTTGAGAAAGAAGGGGGGAAAAATAATCAGAACCACACAAGATTCATTTACCCTTTCATCAACCTTCCTTTTAGTGAGGGTACATCCGCAAACTGAAACACCAGCAAGAAATACGCCATTTCAGCCATACTGGCATTTCAGAGAAAAGTACTTTAACACACTATTTTGTGAATTACAGAGGCAGTTGAATTTGTTATTTTAGTTAGTTAGTGGAATTATAACTAAGGGTTGAACCAAGAGACTATGAATATAAAATAATCATAGGAATAGACCCTTGCATTTAAAAAAAAAAAAAAAAAAAGCGCCTGCTGCATTTCTGATAATGCTCCGCTATTAAACTGTCTGCTAGCAATGCTCTTTGACATATCTTAAAAGTAGGAATAGAAGTTAATTTAAACTCTAGACACCTTTTTTTAATTGAATGTTTCAGACAAAAAAATTGGCAAAGTTTCAAATGATGTGCGTGCATTGCACGAAGAGAAATTTTTATGAGAAATAAATATTTTAATTCGCTAGTAAAAAGGAAAATGTGTAGAAAAGTTCAAACCACAGACTGCTCATGCTGTGACAGGTCACTGTACCTGTGCCTAGGGCCAGATCTGTTCTTACCCAAAACTACATCGGTCCCCTCTTACTGCAAAACACAAACACTAACTTCATACATATTTTATACTGGGGATCTGCTCAATGAATATTCACGACGACTACCCAATTTGGACTTTTCTGGTATATACAGTACAGACCAAAGTTGACTCGGTCCTTGTCCTTAATAATACTCAACGAGAACATGCTTTTGATATAAAATGATATCAAGGAAACTAATCATCTAATCTGACATATGTACTGCTCACTTAAAATTTGTGGCCAGCTTGAAAACCTATCAGAAAGAGCCCTTAAATTGTTACACAGAACATCATAAAAAAAACTCAGACAAATCTATACACAATAATAGACTATACACTGGTGATAAACCACCATGTGTGATCACTCCTGATCCCGGCATGTCGCAGCATACCACATGGGAACACACCACTTCATAAATGAATGTTGAGTGAATGTCCTTAGAACATGTATACATAATTCAAACAATATAATAACATCCAGATAAACATTTCGACAAAATGCAAAAAATGTTTTTAGCATAACGCTACAAATGCAGTGGACAAATGCGAATCACTTCTCGCATTGCACTTTTTGTGAAGATGCTAGATATTCTAAGCCAGCAAGTACAAAAAAGGGTCCGAACTTCCAGTTCAATTATGCCTAAAAGCCTAAATATTGAGTTTTTATTATCACAGATTCACAGTCACAAATCCTGAAATCAAGACATGACTCAATGATGGTTCGTCCTGAATTCCTGTGTGACTGAAAACGCCAGAAAGTTCCAGCTAAAGAGTTGTAACGGTTTCAATTCACATGGGGGAAACCGCCAGGCTTTGTCGTGAATCCTTTATTTGCCCTCAAGATTCACATGAGAAACCGGCCATAAAGGCAAGCGCAGAAAGCTTCAGCAAATCATTTCTGTGACTCAGCTTATGGTCGCATATCTTTTGTTAACAATTCATGACTTTTTTTTTTTTTAAGAAATGAAACGAAACGAAACAATACACAGGAAACAAAATAAATCAGTTAATGATTGACATGAGAATTAGGCCTAGTAATTTCCCACAATTTTTGTCACAATTTTTGAGCATGAACATCATGGAGCAGGTGTTTAAATAGATAAGCACCACCATGTGCAAGTTTTAATTTTTAATTGAAATTGAAGCAGAAAAAAATAAATGCATAAACATTTGTTGAGACCCTAATCTAGACTGACATGGATTTGCAGTGAGTTTCTGGCAGAGATAACAGGCTCATCTAGGAGGAAGAAGCTCACCACACTATTGAATGTACTTTACCTTGTTTTCCCATTCTACCCAGGAGAAAGGGCCAGGGCGGTGGGCTGAAGTCTCTGCCTGTATCTCCTTTATCTCAATTGCAACATCCATTTTCTTTAATTACTTCCAACAAACAAAACCAAGATGACAAAACGTACGAGAAAACGAACACTTCTACAATGCAGCAGCTTGTGTGGATTAGAGGGACTATTGGGACCTTTAAAGCTGTCCTAAATTGTAAACTCTAATAAAGTTTAAGTAAAGATACTCGCATGCAATGAATTCACCGTCCTTGTGATGCAATGAATTTATATAAATCGCAAGCTATCTAATTCCAGGGTACAAGAGCTGAATGAACTTCTGCCTAAAACCAAAGAAAAGAAAATGTCTATATCAAGGAAAGGCAATAAGGTAAAGGTCGACCACTGCTTTAATAGAAAATGCATGAATTCTCCAGTGAATTAACTAAGGCAATAAAAGATTAATTCCACGGAATAAAATTAGTTGTATCTCTTGATTTCCCAAAAGAAAATGACAGATGTGTAGCAGATAGACTATTTTTAATACCTTTAACAGAGCTAAGACAGTAGAGCCAAGCCCAACCATAAATTAAGAGCTGGCATAACACTGTCAGTACCGTTGAGCAATGTGCAAATGCATGTTGATTTCACAGATGATGGCCAAAAAAACGGCATAACACCATCCAATAGCCAGTGAAAAGACAATTATACAAGTTACTTTAGTATCCGGTAAATTTTACCATAAAGCTACATATTAACATTTCAACTTTTCATAGGTCTGCAGTCCTGAATAATGAAAATCTTCACATAGGCAGAAGGGGCAAACGCAACTTTTATAATTTAAGAATCATACACTGAGCTCTTTCTCAAATGGTTGGTAGTAAACTAGCCATAAAGGAGCAGCTGAAGTGAAGATTCCCAACGATTGAACTCACCAGACAGTGTCTATAAAAGTATAAAAACTTTACAAAAGAAAAAAGACATACACACAGTAAATGGGCGCAATTAAAGCAGGAAAACAAAGTAATAATATAATCATAATTCCGATTACACGTGAAAATGAACAGAAGGCACAAGATTACACTCAGAGGTAATTTTCTGAGGTAATCCATAGCAAGACGAAAAAGTTCTAAAAGACGACAATAGTTTTGCTGCTCTAATCTGGAAGACTCCTGAGCCTAGGAGCCTTAACTGAAAAATCAGTCTCCTTTGGATTCTAGCTTGGAATCTGGAATGTCAGAAAGGCTTTACCATTTCATTGGCTGGAGACACAGTAACGAGCACCATTTGCAATTCAATGGCTTTTTAATCTGTTCTATTCTGCGCGTATGAAAAAAAAAAACTGGACATGACTCACAAAGGTTTCAACGTAAAAACATCTTAAAACTCTAATATTTTAATTCACGTTCACCATTTAAACTCTCACAGAATTACTTGGACTCATGTCTTCTCCAGAGCCACCGGACCCATTACCCCTTGAAGAGCCCATGACTGCTTCACAAGATGCACTAGCAAGCTCGCTCTTTTATTCTGATTAAACTAAACAGCGATTTTTGCCCCACTGTAAACTAGCATCAGCAATGCTTACATTTTAGCTTTTCAATTCAAACCATCACAAATTACACAAATTATCCGGCAAAACCAAATCGAGTGCCACAAGTTGCCCATATCACCTAAAGGGCTCAGGTTTGTCTTAATTTGCAGCAGTATGAATCTAGTCTCAACTGTTGCATTAGTTGGAGCAAAATATGAAATGCACACAGCGGGTCGGCTCTTTCCATCTGTAGAAAAAAGCAGCGCAGAATGACAGGAACAGCATGTAGAACAGAGGAGGAATAGAACAGAGCTGGCAAGCCCTGACTTGGCATGGTCTCCCGCAACACTGAACTGCATTTTCCATTCATACACACTGCTGCCGTCTGGGATCGTCTTCAGTCCAATGCACACATCTGCAAATACTGATTTAGTCTTCAAGAGAATATATTAAATATTCTGTTCAAATTCTCCAAGCGTCGCAGTGTCCAACAAGTCCCCGTCTTCTTAAAAAGCAGAGGCCACACTTCCTCACTTTACATTCCGCAAAACTTTAAAGGATTAAACAAAGATGCGCGAGAACTAAATAAAATGTCAAGCAAAACTTTGAGCAAGCAGCCCCTTCTGTGTAAGGCCTAACCTTACCTTCTTCACATAAATAACGGAAGCATCTACATTTTTAACACAACTAGCTAAATGTATTCTATTTCATCTCAAATATATCCAGAGAGGGGTATTTTTTTAAACGATGTACGCTTCACTTGACAATGCAATACAGTAAAGAAACCGCTAAAACTATGGTTGATAAACATTTTCAAACAAACTTCTGATTTATTCCTTCACAGGGTTCATTTGTTTTCACCAGTGGATAATTATTTAAAAGCAAATTATGGTATTTGAAACACCTATAATATAGCGCATCGTTCAACTGAGTCATTTAATCTAATTTAAACAAATATCATCCTAGAATTGTACTTAAAAAAATAAAATAAAACGAATGCAAGTGAAAGTATTGGCTAGAACTGCCGTTTTTCACATCATGAACCCCTTATCACTATAGGACAAAGGGTTCAGCCCATCTCCATTTTCTTAGATAAGCAACATTAAAATATACATAATGACACTGGTGCAGCACCACATTGCCAAGTCATGTAATGTCTAAAATGGAGTAGAAATCTATCAATTTCTACTGAGTGACTTATCTAGAAGAGCTTTGCAATTCTCTGAATGGTCTCAAATGGACAGCTCCACTGCCAGTAAAAAGACTACCTTAATGAGAGCAGAATTAAAAATACCTAAATTTACTATTCTATAAAACTACTCCCAGCCCCCTACTGTTCTCTTCAGATGAATTACTAAGCTGCGCTTTAAAGATTTTTTGCAGCAATTTAAGTATTCCATCTCCATTCTAAACCAAGTGAATCTAAGACTTAACACTTACTTGACTTAAGTTGTCTATCATTCTCATTTCCATACAAGCTTTAAAGAACCTCTCAAAGTGAAATTTCCTGTGTATTATCAGTTTGCATCTAGGTTAGATCTTGTGGGACACTGGGGGGGTTCATCAATGCATATGCAAGTTCCTTTGACTTCTGTACCCTTTCCCTCTCTAGCCATTGGGAAATATTAACTAAGAAATGGCAAACAGAGAAAGACGGAGAGACGGCTTGCCTGCAGACAATTTCAAAGGGATTTGCTGCACTCATTCCTCTACTTTGTTCATCTAAATCACTGTCCTGTGTGATGGCTTCCCTTTTTACCCGCCAGATATCCTGCCAGAAAGCACAGCCCTGCCCGTTTTACACAGGAAACTGGGACATGGGACACATACCTAAACAAACAACACCCAAAAAGCTCATTAAGTAATGATTACGTAATTAAGTTGGTAAGTATTTTGTAAACTCCGGTTATTTCATGGCTTAAATCTAAGATGCTTTCTTGGGGTGCTGAAGACACTGATCTTGGTCAATCACTTGCTACTATCCAATAAGTAATATAACCAACCCTGAAAAAAAAAAAGAATAATGTACAATGATAATGGCCAAAAGAGTGAAAAGTATCCAGCAGACAGCAGAATAACTAATCTAAATTAAATAAAAACTTCAGAGAAAAAACGTTCTATTTAGATGGGCAAAAATTGACAAAATGTCAAACAAATTAAAGAAAATATCAATATGTGGCAAACATCGCAATAAGCATTTTCTTCCAAACTAATAAATGCATCACAGCATAAAACATTGATAAAACTTTCAACATGACAGTCTTTGCAAATTGCAACCATTATTTTGGCCACAGTGGCTTTAACAAGTCCCAGATTTCATTACTTTTGCAATAAGTACCAGGCTCTCATTTGGAGCATTTTATGTACTTCGAGGGGACAGTAAAGGATGAGTACAGAAGGGATGTTCCCGGCAGATGCAGGTCGACATGAGCCATTAAACTTCCATCAATGCCACAGCACAGACAAGGTGAAAATGTCTGAACGTGCGCATTAACTACAGGTCCGCATCACACACACACACACACACACACTTATTCTCTGGTCGAAAAACAAGCAAAATCAATAAATTTATCCTTAAAGAGATAGCAATTTAAACAGATTTCTCTGATTATCCACTCCAGAGAAAAAAAACTGCAAATAGAGAGAGGCATTACTTACGTTTATTTTAAATATATACCAATTACTAGACCCAGGAAAACATCCCTTAAGAGGGAGACTGCTAACAGACCTCAAAGAATAACTCAAAGCTCTGACTGGTAAGCAGTGATTTTATATTATATGTACGTATGTACAAGTGCAAATATGAATTTACAGTAGTGAGCAAATACAAGTTTACGAACGGATTAAGAAGTTGAAAGTAATGTAATACTATGTCATATGTATAAAATACAAGAATCCAGAAGTGATTAACAACTTTTAGTTTTACTCTTCAATTTATTTGGAACTTAAAACTCCCATACAAGCCCCTCACAGAGGTTTGAAGATACGTTGACATAATTAAAACAATATTAAAGATTAAACCTTATGAAATACTAGCATTCAATAAAATAAATCAGGCTGTAGGTATATGCATCTCACTTCTTTAACATTTATTTTTTCTGAATTCTTTAGTCTGAAAGTACCAAAGCACCAAAGACAGATGGTGGAAATATTTTCACGGCCACTAATAAGAGCCTAATTACCAACTGAGAATGAGGCCACCGTATATTAATCATATTATTCCAATGACACTTGTTTACACTCTCAATCGATGCACTCCCAGTGTGCTTGTCAAACACTTAAGCATTTTAATTCATTTCCTATCCCTCATCGTCAATGTTCTTATTCACAGACACTAACCATGTAGTCTACTTTCTAATGATTACGAGATCATTCATCTTCTCCGTGCCTGTCTACTCTTCAGATGAGCATCTTTCATAAATATGCCGAAGCTGATTTGAGTAGTGGTCTTCATACATTATTAATACCCTTCAATTTTATATCTTTTGTTATAATCATTATAACACATTTTTCAAGATACTTGTAACCTTTTACTGATTTGGTTATGAAGGACAAATAAACGGCGTTGAGACATATTACATGCAGGCGTTACAGGGACCCATAGCTTACATAGCAAAGGACTGCTTTCTAGTTAAAAAGTAAAATACTATGTTATGCATCTGCATTTTTACCACAGGTTATCCATAAACAAGGTATTGAAAGCCTTTTTTTTTCTTGGAATAGCCAAATTAGTTTTTCCATCACAATTTGGAATTGCCCAATTGTGCTAATGCTTTACGTCACCACAAAACCCAATGCCACACACAGAGAGGGTGAGGAAAACAACTAGTCTTCTCTGATCATAGCTGCCCACGAGCCGCCATCCATTTTGTACTGAAAGGTTAGGCACCGACTGGCCGAGTCACGTCCCTCTCGGCGGTACCACCAGACAGCAGGCGCCAGGAAGCCGGTAGGGAGACGCTTGTTAGTGACGAGCCAGGAGAAGCCTTTCCAATTTAACCTACCCCAGCCTGGGCGGAGCTCTGGTGATTTTGTACCGCAGCTGTGCTCGCCCAGTCGTAACCGAATCTAATCGGCAATCTCCAGTTTATACGGCTCAGTCCGCACATGAATTTCAGCCTTTACCAACCGAGCCACTCAGGAGATGAAAAGGAAGAGTAAGGACTGTCTATAGTCGGTCATTTTCATTGACTATCAACCACATGCTTACAAAATGTCTCTATAACTTTAATGAAGTTCAAAAGGATGTTCTAGTCATCTTGATAGATTCTTAGCTCAGTCTTTAAGATACTTACATTTACTTACAATAACTACTGGCTTTTCAAACATTGAGAAATGAACCTGCTCATCAGACCACAATCCCCATAACTCCCTACTGTAAGCTCTGTGGTACAGCACAAAACAAATTAAATGGACAGAAACAATATCTGTTGGAGGTCATTTCAGATCCAAATCCTTTCCTATAAACCATGTTAACCTAATCCACAATTTATCAAAATTATTTGCACACCCTTTTCCATTTTTCTTTTTGAGTCAGTTTCTAAAAAATAAACTTGATCTAAGACCTTCCACCTTCACCAGAGACCATTTATCATTAGATTGCTGAAACTAAATCACTCATAACAAATGTTGCATGCATGTCTTATTTCCAACAAATTACCCATGCAAGACAAGGTTTCGAGATTGCTTTTTAAAGTCAAGTCGAACTCGTCAATTCAATCAAAATAAAATATAAAATCCCTGTCTCTTTAAAACCCTAACACTTAAAAATGCATAACATGCACCTGTAATAGAACAAACAGCTGACCAAAATAGTCGTCTATCTATGGGATGCAAAATTATTAAGTGGGTAGATCATCGGATTAAAATGCATGAAAACCCATTAACTTTTGCGCTGCTTTCAAGGGCTGTAACATCGCAACTTCTACTCTTTACTTTTACATGCTACCAGGTTGTCTTAAATAAAGGGAAACATGCAGGTATTCATATTATAATCTGGGGTGTTTAAATTACTAACTTATATAGTTAATTTTATTGCATAGCTGAAAAACAAACCACCTGGGGGGGAAGGGATGTTCCCGGAAACTGTTCAACTGTCAACAATCTTTAAAGGACGTTTAGTAGAAAGGAAATTATTTAAGCTAATCTTCTTTTTAACCAGTCTGATCAATTATCATGAAAACAACACACCACATGCTTCCTGGTTATGCATATGGGCATTCTTGTACATATTTGTTGTTAGGCTAATGAGAAATTGCACCATTTTCGCTATAGAGAGTGGAAAAGACATTGAACACACAATATTAAAATCATACAAAAAATATCAAAACCAAACATGGACCTCATTTTGTTAGCTCCTCTGGAGGATTTTCATATGAAATACCTTATTAAACACCAGTTGAATGTTTACTCTTTGGGGGAGAACATTTGTTTTAAATTTAACCAAGGACAGGCACTTCCTGAATAAAAATAAATGCTACACCATAGAAACTACAGGCATTTAGATCCTAAACTAACAATAGTGTGACCATATTGAAAAATACACAAGACATACTGACATATGACAAACTGAAATGAATTACCCCACTTTACCCCCATCTTTGTTTATAAAAAATATCCATACGGGGAAAATAACTACACTTAACTGGACAATGCTCAACCTAACCACAGAATTAAAAATCAATATCCAAAAAACAAAGTAGTAGTAAGTAAGTAAGTAGAACTGAATAAGTGCGTTTGTTCATATCTCGCCATCGGGGCAAAAAGCTTTAGACAATTTTTCACAGCTTTTAGCCTCCTTGTTCCCTTCTGACAGAGGTTTAAACCATTTTAGAATAACTAGGACACCAGGTTAAATACGAATGTTGCGTCCATAAACTACACTGAGTTGATAGAAAAAGTGATACAAAACCAGATAATTACTGTCATAAGTTCTTAGACAGATTTACAACTAATCTTAAAAATCCCGAAGATTTTTCAGCAAGACTAATGAGCACATCTGTCAAAGCTCGTTGCCTCTGAAGTTGCTTTGGAAGATGAAATATTCAGCATGTTTTACTCAGGCATAAATTTGACGGCAATAATAGCAACAGTTTCCGCTTTTCTGTGGGAAAACGTTTTATGTAATGTGTACCTAAAATTAAAAAATAACTTTTACTGAGGCCTACAAATGACAGATTAATTTTGAAATACCAATTAAACTCGGTACATTTCAGTCGCTATTTTCAAACCAGTTCTAGCCCGTCAAGCATTATATCAATGTCTTTCTCCTCATTAACAAATATGTGGAGTCACCAATTTTAGAGTAACATAAGCAGGATGACACAAAAACAGCAAAAGCTGCACACTGCATTACCTAATCCTCCATGCAAACTACATGTCCCCTATAACAGGAAGATACATTTCCTTGCTGCCGCCACTGCCGCCATCAACTCGCATGTTGTATAAGTTGAATAAGTATTTATTCCCATCTATTAACCTAAATCACACACCTAAAGAAATAACAGAAATAGTTAAGCAGTTTAATAAATATTTGACTATTACATTTTCCCTAAGCTAATCACTGCAAGCTCATAAAACACCACAGACGGAACCACAGGCTTTCAACTGTAGCTTGTGTTATGTTTATTACATTTAGAATTCAGACTGTAGATGCAAACTATAGTTAGAGGGGAAAAAAAATAGTAGGCTCTCCCAGGTAAGGCTTTCCTTAGAAGCTTTATATCTCAGCGTATGTTCAATAAATACTAATATGTGCCAATACATGTTATACCTCCGTCTTAGCACTTTGGTCTAAAACAAGGCCAATATAAAAACACATAAGGCCACAGTGTGGTGTAGCACTTAAAGAGTTAATCCTATAATCGGAAGGATGCTGGTTCATTTTTAACCATTTGGAGCCAAGTACTTAAATACCCAGATACAGATGTACATTTGTCCATTTGTGTAAGTTGCTCTAAATAAAAGCATTTTCTAAGCAACTAAATAATAAAAATAAGATATGCCAACAGTTTTCATGCTATTCAAAAAGTGTGTATGTAATACCATTTTTTTATTCTACTAATCTGCTACACTGTCAGTTAAAAACTAAATGCAAGGAAAGTTGAAGTTTGAAAATTAATAGCAGTAAAATTACTTTTGCAATCCCCTTTCCCACATTTTTAATTAACTTCCTACAGCGAGATGGGAATTAAGTAATAATCAGAAATGTTGGCTAGAAGTTGTATCCTGGGTCATTTGCATATTCTATTCAAGTCAGAGGTTTCAGACAAACATGTTTTGCAAGTAAACAAAATTAAATGGGGAGTCTGGTCTGATTTCAGATAGCTTTATAACGTCAAGCATATTATGACATCCAGCCAGAGCAGATAGTAGGATGGCATGTGCCCAGCAACATCAAAGCATGGTAATTCACCTTGATCTCATTTTCATCACAGCAAGAGATGAAACACTGAATAGTGTCTATCTGGGACAGATTGATAAGAGTGTTGATTTTGCATAAACTCATTTATGCCTGCATCTTAAATGAGTATACACTTTTATGTATATAAATTCAGGGAAAGGTTATTTTACTATTAAGAAACAACGTTCATACAGACTTTGTGTTTCGACTGTGTAGACTAGCAAGATTCACATTGACTTACATATTATTTGTATGATTTTGTTTCTTCAGATTACAAAATAAATGTAACTCATACAACACAACATATTTCAACATGATTAACATATATTATCGAGCCTGGCAATGATCTCAAACAGTACGGCCGTGTTTGGCTAGCCAGAAGTTCCCACTAGGTGGCACCAATATATCATTCTCAAACCCATGTTGCATTAATATCTACTAGAGTTTGCTAGCTGCCAATTTTAACAGAATGTGAAAATGCAAGGGATGACCACATACTTGCCAAACATAGTAGCCGTATGTGTGTGTGTGTGTGTGTGTGTTTGTACATGCTGCTTGAACGTTGCTCAGGATAAGAGCAGGGCTCTGTCCTCAATGACTTTTTCTATTAGTACCTGTATAAAAAAATATTTAGGTTCACACCTAAAAAATTAAGCACACTCGCAAAGTACTAGGCTCTGTCCTTTGCAGGTCACAATGGCCAAGTCCAAGGAACCATGGGAAAGACAAAAAAATCCTACCTGCTGGTGACAGAGAAATTCTGCTGCTTGAGGTTGACCTCTCGCTGCTGAATCTGAATGATTTCTCGCGACAAGTCTTCGGGTCTCCTGCAGGTGAGGAACAGGTGGTCAATTTACAGCACTGCCTCTGGGATTTATTGGGAAAAAGAAGGGATGTCACTTCCAAATAGGGTATCATGTTGTACCCTAGATCTGGCTGAGACAAACCATAATCCGTTCAGGACCTGAGAATGGCTGAGAACAAAATAAACAAACTATTCAACATAGCACTACACAGATATTTCATTTCTTCAAAATAATTACCTTGAGAGATTTGTTGTTGGTAAAGCAATAGTTT
>JAOVYW010001243.1:11406-28796 GCA_025775045.1 Hiodon tergisus | reverse complement strand
AACATAGCACTACACAGATATTTCATTTCTTCAAAATAATTACCTTGAGAGATTTGTTGTTGGTAAAGCAATAGTTTTTTAATAAATAGCGAAAGAAAAAATAAATAAATGTAGTAATACAAAACTTTTAGCTAAGCATAAAAGGCTTTCTCCCCTTTAGCCAGGTCCATTATTTAAACAGTCACTAACTGAGCCTGGGCTAGCTATGTTGCTTTAGGTGAGAAAAAAGGAAAGTTTAATTATCTAATCCCAATAATGAATCAGAGTATGAATCATAGTATTTTCAGTGATGGGTTTACTTTTGCTGACTGAATGTTGCTCCAGGCAATTACAATTACAATAAAGGCTACTTAAATCATTACTAAAAAGCATTACTTATAAAGTATCTCCTTTAAAAGTCCCGGGTGCTTTAATCACTTTAGATATACAGGGAAAAAAGGTTCCATGCATGCATTGAGGAGGTTTGGACTCCAATCCATGAAAACTATAAAACTCCTGAAGGGCCTTTGACTTCAGCGTCAGCTACCAATGACATAAATGGTTCCCCCCACTACCCGCCATTCTTGTTCCTTCAGCAGGATACAAATCATTTCTTCCTCTACCTGACTGAGTTAGTGCTGAGTTTTAGAAAGTGAGGGGCCTTTCAGAATTAGCTCAAGCGCCATCTGTCCCGGGCTCCTTTTCCAATCCGCACTGCAGCCTCACATGCCTCTGCATGCAAGCCACAGACCCGGCCTGCATTTTGCATCTGCCCGTCCGCACAAACAAAGGCTGAGGCCTCCCCTCCTTTTATCTTACAGGCCCTTTCCTTTTGTCTGAGAGGATCAAATAAACCGGGACTGTTTTTTGTTTTTGTTTTTTTTTTAATGGAGAAGAAACACCTCAAGGAGCAATGAAATATGTTCCTACTTGGAGAAAAGGAAAAAGATTGATTAGTGGAGACCGCAGGAGGCAGTATATTACCCTTAAGCATTAGGCTGTTAAGTCATTTCTGTGAGAAAAATGTAATGGGGGGAACAAAAAACCTGTCTCCCATTTAATTGACTTGACCATGGCACCCATAAATGTGTTTGAAGACTGAAACCTAGAAGTGCTGGTAGGCCTAAAATGCCCTATAAAATGTCTATTCAAAATCCATAATTACGACAAATATAACTGTCATTTGCTATTTATTTATATTTGCAGGGAAGTAGGCTCATTGTATTCTGCAGACAATATGGAAGTAAAATCTTCAGGATTTGTAACAAATAGCCACCAAGGACAATCATTTGAAAGAATTAAATTAATTTAAAAGAAAAACTTTAGAAGTTAAAATTGTTTTTTCCAGCATCTATTCTGACTGATGGGTTCCAATAGTAGCAGTCCTAAAATCAGAGCTTCATCTTAGGGACTGGTGTACCAAATCCTCAGCTTCCTTTCATTCTACTAACATTGCATTTGTCTGTCATTTTTCTTAGCATTTCTCAGTCACAGGGCTCAAAGCCAGATATTTTAAAGCCGAGGAAATACTACCGTTAAAAGCAGCCCACACAGCATCAATCTACTCAACAGTTATTCCCCTGCACTTGGGTGCATCAGTCAGCTATTTCATGTGGATATAAATTTCATTTGTCGTCCTAATCAATAGCTTAAACTCACCAAATGAATCTTCTTTATTTTCTAGTTAAATCCAATTCCAACTAAGCAAATTAAAAACCTACTTCATGGCTTGTTATTCAAACTACTTCAATAAGACATGTGATGTTTAAACCAACGACAGAGAACACTTAGTTGGCAAACACCCAAACGCTAACAGTCTATGTGCATTAACTCTGTTAATACAGCTCCTTTTAGACTGTGCATTTTTAAAGTTTCCAGTTGAACATGCAACTATCAATTTAACACCTCAGCTGGAAAATACACCCAAGTAATTTGTTTATATGTATCTTTGTTTTTGATATTTACTTTTATTGAACACAAGCTATCCAAACGATGGACTTTGGTAGTAGTTTAAAATACACAGATTAGGCTTAACAGCTACAATATCACTGGAAGTCAAAGGTGAAATGCAGTTTTGAAAATGTATTAAATACATGGAATTATCAATGTTTTCAGTTTGTCTAATGAAATAATATCCACCCGTAAAAGAGGACGGCAGAATGGTCAAAACTCTCCGAGGTGCAGACAAGCATAAAACAATCAAAGAAAAAGTCACACACCGTTTCTCAGTTTCTTAGATTGTTTAACATTTAATTAGTTAAACTTAGTTAGAATAACCTTCCTTCATCAGGCTATAGCAAAGGTAGATTGCACCATGATTAAAGTGGATTGTATTATTTAATATTTAATGCGTCCTGTCAAAAATTCTATTTAACCAACAATAACAACTAAACATTTATAACTAAAACTAATTTCACCAAGTTTTAAACTGGAAAAAGCAAAACTCTGCAAAGCCAAATGTGTTCTATGCTTCCCTGCCCCACAGCAATATGATATGTGAGAATCAAAGATGATGAGGTAGGCAAAATTGAATTTTCAGTGGTAAAAAGATCACTGTTCTGCCAATTCAGACAGCTACTTCAATATTAAAATACTTTCATTTGTAAAATCCAGGGAGGCAAATTTAAACTTAACAGCCAAAAGCCATTCAAAATTTTGCTTCAAGGTTTGTGACAAAAACTTATGACCAGATGAATAGGAATGGACTTCACTTTAAACCAAGCAGGATATGTTTTTGCCTTTTTTCCTGAGATTTACCAGGGTCTGATACTTGGGTAAATAAAACCATTTCAAGAAAGAAATAAGTATACTCTAACTATTCTAACATTAAAACTAAAGTAACCTGATAAAATAGATGTGCAGTTTCCTTGTAAGACAGGATCCATAGTAACACTGAAACTTTACCATTCACCCCCAGCGCTTAGTAAACTAATCATACAGCACATCCGACTTCTACGGTTTTCACATTTCTGATAAAAATATCCAGTTTTTCCCAATACTTTTCATTTATGTCACCCTTCAATTTATGCAGAATCTAAAAGCCTTTTAGAAGCAGTTTTAAGAATATCCATTTTTGCACATCTCTGAATAAATGGGGCTTGGGAAAGAACTCATGCTACAGCTTTTCCATCGCGGATGAAAGGCATTAGGCTCTCCGTGCAAACCAGCAGAATTAACATTTTCAGCAGCACATCTACACCTTGTAGAACATGCTCCCATAAACAGATTACTTCTAAGCTCATAATCCACCTGCCATTATGCAAAGAACAAAACGCATTGGAAACGAGGACAATTACGTTCTGTGTTCCCTTTTTGCAAGGCCACCTGCATGACCACGGACAAGCACAAGTCTACTTCCCCTTAGCTGCGTTGATACGCAGTTGTTCATGCCTTATTGCAGCCTAGAAAACGCATTCTGTAATCAAGGATAAAGATTATTATACATGATTTAGTTAATGGACCTGCCAATATGGAGGCAGATCACAATATTTTGGACTCATAAGTAATTCAATTATTGGGTTAAATGGTTGAAAATGCAAAGGCTATATTAAAGTACACTAGCAAACTACAAAATTACTAATTACTATTAGGACCCTATAATAATATCATAAAAAATATATATATTACTCAGAGATAAATAAATTGTGCAATCAATGCATAGCACATTGTACAACTTTGCTCTCAAAAGAGTCCAATAATAACCCAATGCAGCCATAAAATCCCATGTCCTTATATTCATGAATAGACCCGGTACTGAGAATAACCACAGCAGTTCTCTCTGGAAAATCCTCAGAGTATCCACTGGGTTCACCCTTCTTTTATTGTATTACAATGTCTGCAGACCTTTTGTTGTATTTGATTAATTTCATATTAATTATAAAAGGATATAGAATGCCAACTTCAAACTGAATAATTATAATTTCCAAAATGAATTTAAGAGCCAACATTTACACAAGTTAAGCGAAGTGCAAATAATTTTTTATAATAATCAGGCTGAACATACAATCCTTGCGCTCGTGGAAAACAAACCATTTTTAGGTAATTTCCTTAATTCCTCCCCCCGAACATAATCTATGTCAGTCAATGAGAAGAACAGAGCATGTCACTCTATATTAGGCCCCATTAAAACCCCAATCCTGACTCAACTGGGCGAGTGCTTCCTAATCTACGTCTTCCAGCCATTTAGCACAAGATTAGCGTATTCATTCAACTCTGAAGGGAACAGGTAATCCGTCAATTAAGAGAGTTTATTTGTATTTATATATGCACATATTTTATTCGACATCAGTCAACGAACTCGATGGAACAAGGAAGTTTGTATAGCGAAGGAATATTTTCAGGCACTCTAAATTATGTCAGCCTACAATAACTGGTAGGTGCATACAAGTCCAAGAACTCCAACAACAAAACAAAACTAATGTCAAACATGGCAGGCACTTTGTGAAATGTTCTCTGAATCTATCATCACACACCATTTTTAGTACATTGTTAATTATTGATCACTTCATTCATTCATAATTTTAGTCAGTGGTTCAGCTTAAATGGAATCAGGGTTAGTCTGATATAGGATCACCTCTATAGCGGGAAAAATGTATGGAGCTAAATACAGGCAAATCCTCAAAGGAAAACCTGCATCAGACCAAAAGGGACAGATTTGCCTTCCAGCAGGACAATATCCCAAAGCAGATAGAGAAAGAGACATAAGAGGGGCTTACAATCAACTCCGACTACTGTCCACCAACGATCACCATGCAACTTGACAGGGGCTTGAACAGTTTTTGGAGGGTTAAATATGTATCATATGTATCTCCGGCCTCTTCAAAGTGCTGAGTAGGTAGTGTAAATCAAATAGTAAAAATTTAAATCCTATATTTTAGGTTGAGTTAAAAAAATAAAATTAACAAAAAATTAAAATTGGTCAAAACGCCCACGGACAGTATTTGCAAAAACACTTTTTGGAGCTAGAAAGCAGCCACTTTTTTAGCATATACTGCTTATTAAATACATAGAAACCTTATGGTGGTAACATACAAAGAGAGGGGCGATGTTAAAATGACTTTCGGTTCGGTTGTAAAGGCATAAGGAAAAGGGAGACAAATCCTTGAACAAACCAGGAAATTCCGTTTTAATCCAATTTAACGAACAACAAAAGTGTTTTAGCCATTTGTCTTAAAGAGTCGTTCAGGACACTGCAAAGTAAGGCTGCTTTAAAGTCGTGTCCTTTTGACTCAAGGCTCATTAGGGCAAAGTGGGTTTAGAATTCTCCCTCATTTCCACCCTCACCAGAGAAAAGTAAGATTCCTCTCGTCAGACTGACAGGTGTGCCTGGCCATGTGTGAAGGATGGCTCACTGGGCTCGGGAAACGCAGACAGGATGACGTCGCACCAGCACAAGCACTCAACTGAAGCATGTTAAGGACTCCGTGGAAATGTGCGCCCTTCTTTTTAACGAAATGTCAGAAACTGCCGATTGGTTGAGATTTGAGACATTGGGGGGGGGACATTAAAAGCGTGAAAAAACTGACTTTGAGCATTTTTTTTCGTGACAATACTGCTGGCCCCGTTTACATATGCATTCATGTTAGCAAGAGCTGTTAGTCCGACTGAAGGAGACGAGGTAAAAAATTGCAAGGGGATTAGAGCTTAAAACAACTTGCACTGATGAATGTAAGTACCATTTGCACCAGAGAAAGGGGAAAAATTTTATCTAAGAATATAGAACATTGCAAAAAGAGAAAGTGCAGTATTCCATGAAAGTCCTGTAAATAGTTTGGAAAGACTTGAATGTGTTGCTATAGGCAGGCATTTTCCTGCTCAAGTATTGATTCCATTTTAAGCAAGCACCGTCATGCAACGTTTGAGAGCATTTCAAACAGGTAACTAAATGATCCCTTTACAGACGACAACATTCAACATCCTGCTACATGCTAAGTACACGGTTTAATACACGCAAAAGTACTTTCGTATCAATTAATTATTACGGCATGCTTCAGAAATCCCTTCAGTAAGTTTGGGCAAACTATTGAAGTGTTTGAATTTTTGTGCAATTGCTTGTTGAGTGGCAGTGTAAAATAACAGTTGTGCAAAAACAACCAGTGCCTGATAATGGCTAATGTGTAGTTTCTAAACACAATCATAGATTGCATGAATATCAAATTTAAAAGCCTACTGGAACTACCAAGCATCCTTGAAACAGGAGAAAAGAGTAAAAAGATAAACAAAAAAAACACAGAATTCATTTGCTTCCAGCTGACATTTTTAGCAGCAGATCTCCCACGTCAGATTCATATTCTACAAAATGCTAAACTAAATCTTGAGTGCCGTTAACCTTAAAGAGAACAGTAAGGGGTAAATTTTTTGCCATTAAATAAGAAATGTTTTTTTTTTCCCCTCACAGTAGCCTGCACAACGGTGAGAAGCAGTGCAGAAACCAATAATGCATCACAGCTGAACTTGATACCAAAATATTCTGCAGTTTGAGAGTCAGTCTCTAAGCCATATGCGCAGCGAGCATTAAGCTCAATTAACTGGCATTAAGCAGCATTTCACACTGAAACTTCAAATATAAGAATGTGCAATCAAAAACGCAATATCCCACATTGCATATGCTTTAGGAATCTCAAAGCCCTCTCATTAATCATTCCATCCATGGATGAATTATCTACCCAGTTTTCCTTTTATACACTCTTAATGAGAGAATGATTGCATATTTCCACATGAGCAGCAAAGCAGATCAAAAATATTACAAATACTTTCTTTCAATTCTAGCTATGACACACTGAATGAAACTAAAAAAAACATTAAAGCAAGTGTAACATTTGTCACCAAGAAAGGTAAAATGTTTAACATCATTGACTATTCTATGCATTTCCAAAAACAACAGGACATAAACACATGCTAGGCAATATAAGATTGACAAAGATATGTTAACAGAGTACTACCAGTACAGTGTCACACAAGTAAAGGTCAACACCAGTATGGAAATGACAGCAGCAGCAGGATAACTCATAACTCAAGAGCTCCACCTATTGGCAATTTTATTTTTAATCACAGGTATGCTTCAGTTATACCTAGCCTGCCATTGATGATAAAAACATGCTGCAGCAGATAAATGGTATATCAAATACAGAAATTTAACATTGACCTGCCATTCTGATGGGCACTGGAACTATTTATATTAAATTACATGAAGAAATGCTAAAACCATACGCGTTAGAAATGAATATCTCAATCCATAGAATGAAAAATTCTTATGAAAACAAAAATTCTGATGAACTGTCAAAACTGCACACATTAAATGATGCATTCTATAGAAATACTTAAGTAACGGTCTGATTCTGGATTCAATCAATTATGCAATGCAATCACAGGACTACATACACACTAAAATGCTACTTAAATACTTCAGGTTAAACTCACCGTGTTACAATATTTAAAGACACACATAATACGATCAGATACACACCAGCTACGATTATTGGGATAAAAATAATTATGTACCAAAACAAGAGTCCATGTCGTTACTAGTTAATAGACAAAGTGGGAAATGTTTTTTCATGGTTTGCATTTTCCTTACCGAATGTTAAGCCCAGTCGTCTGACTTATATTCTCCCAGGATTTAAGCAGCATTACTTGTTTCTGTAAGACAGAAAGAAAATTACTTAAATGCATAGGTTGAATCCATGCACTAAACCATTTAGATATTTTTACATTCAACTTATTACTGCATTGCGTTAATGCTACAGTGCACGTTTTGGTCGAGGAAGAGAGTTAATACACTTTGCATCATTTCTTCGTTTGACCGCAACTTTTTTAGTCAAAATGAAAAAGGGTTACTTTAGGGTCAAAGACTACATAAGACAAATGGATTCTCATTTAAAAACTACTCCCATTCTGACTGCCCAGATCATCAACTAATGAACAATTAACTAATTTTGTTAGTTTAACTTTGCAATGAGCATTAATGAGAGCTAATTAAAAACCTGAATACATAACACCTTATTTTTTTCTCCTCCCCCATTGCTCCAGGTCAGAAAAAGGAAATTAATGAGGATGAATCCTGTCATTGCTCCCAGAAATCTGTAAACAGCTTGGCAGCGAGTTCACCTTTTCTCACTGATGAGATCAGCACACTTTTTGTGGAGGGCTAGACGGAGCCAGAGCCTCATCAGTAGAATCCCTCCCCTCCAAGGGACATTTGACATGAGATCAGAAAAGAGCTGTGGCCCTGTCACCAAAAGGGCATTCTCAGGTATTGGCTGTACAGGCTGGTAAAGGAAGTCGGACAGAAAATAAGGGTTTTCTTGAGCAAAGGGCACAGCTGAGCAAAATGTGATATGAGACTGCCTTTCTGTGTTGAGACAATCCCTTAGAAGGCATTCATTGGTAAACCCAAACCAGCCCAATTAGTGTACAAGCTCAGGGATATACCACACACTAGCTATGCCATTAGACACCTGAACCCAAGGTGCAACTGTTTCTCACACACACACACTTAAAAAACACTAAATACATGCAAATGAATGCAGTTTATTCCTTACTGCAAGATCAAATCCCACTGCAGATAACGCATCAGTTTTAATGAGGATTGTTTCCTTCTCGGGATGGGTTTCCCATCTGATTCCAACAGGGTATGCTGAACCCCTTACCTCCTTCTCCAACTCCAGGTTGACCATGTCCTCTTTCATCTTCTCAAGACGTTCCACTTTCCTCCGCAGCCCTTCAGCCTCTTCCTTAAGTAAACTGCTTTTCTCCTTGGTCTCTCTACGAGAACAGGGACAGGAATATAAATGAGCTCCAAGAGCAAATTCAAAGAGCTTTCATAATTACCTTGCTTTTCTATGAAAGTTTCTGGGTGGTCTTAAAACTTTAATCAGCAAGTGTTTTTTTTTGCCAGACAGGTTGGAGGACTTCATTCAAGGTGATAGGATTTTGTGCTCTATAAATGTAATTTAGTAATTTTACTAAAACTACATTAAGGGTTCATAAAAAGAGATTACACCAAAGATTCAACTTGTATTCATGACATGTTGCGATAACTAAAAATAACCACTAAAAATAGCCCACCTAGCTACGATTTATAAATAGACAAAATCGTTCTATATCAGTATTAACCGGATATTGATGTATTCAACGCAATGCTTTACAGGTCGCAACCAATTTGAAAGGCATCCACTATACCTTTTTGGATTTTAGTAACATTAGGGAGATGCTACAGAAAGCACTTCTGTTCTGTCCATAGCTAAAGGTAATCCTCAGTTAACTACAGAAGCCTTTGGAGATAATGTGACGGCAGCAACTCAGATGAAAGCAGACTGACAGTTGTGGTTTTTACAAGGTAGCAGCATATCAGTCCACCTCCACCTTCTCTCTACCTCAGATAGCTGTTCTCCTCTCTGAGTCTTTTCAACTCCCTCTCCATGTCAGGGATGCGCGCAAGCTCCGTCTTCATGTTCTTAACAATGACCGAGTCCTGCTCCTGCAGAGTCAAGCGCCTCTCCAGCTCCTGGAGGGGCCCGAGAGAACAGGCAGGCGGTTTAGGGACCGTCGGAACATGCACCTCCCCCAGGCTTACAGCACTTTGGCCAGACAGTGAGAACCACCTGGGGTCCCACGATTAAAATATCAAAGAAATGCTAATTATTGTTGTGGGGGTTGATTCTAAGGTTTGAAATGGAGAAGGGCTGCCAGCCCGATACCAGCATTCATCATGGAAACTTTTCACTGCCAGGACTAGGGGAAAATAACCATTTTCTTCTTTAAAATTTGAGATTCATTGTTTTTACTGATTGGAGACATGCCGATTCCAATTTAATTTATTTAGTTAGTTAGTTTAGGCATCACCATATTCCTCCCGACCAATGCAAAACTAGCCATTTAATTCAGATTACATACTATAAGTGAAGCAAAAATAAAGCACAATGAAATGGCGCAAATGTTAATTGACAATTGTACACAAGCCAGTGAGAACCAAGCATGCCATCACACAGCAGAAAGCTCTGATCAAAAGGTTAAAATGCAGAACAGCGACAGAAAGCCTATATAGTCATCAGTATGCCATAAAGGTGCTGGCTATATTTAACAGGGCCAGTGAAAACCTGCTATCTTGTTTTAAGACAAACAATCAAAGCCAGTAGTAAACCATGGATAAAAACAAAATAAAATGGCTGTCGAGCAAAGGATTACTGTCACAACATCCAATATCTCACAGCTCCTAATTTGAATGCATTTTGACATTTTGCTCCAGAAAGTAATATCTGACAAGAAAGACAAATTATTTACTTTTTATTTTTTATATGGACAGTGTCTAGTAAAGTCGGTAAAGATGCTGCGAAAAGTTCCATACCCACTATAAGATAGCTAAAAGCAACAAAGTCTACCTGGCTGTTAGCACATTTCCTGATTTTACTAACTACTACTGCAAATCAACTACTACTAAATCAAAACCTAAAGCACGATGCAACAGTAAATCTGACAGTAGTCCAAGAAATGTAAGCAGATCCCAATTACTGCCAAGATTGACATTGACACCATCGATAGCTGCCATGAACAGACATTTACCACCAGACATGGCATCTGCATTACACTTAGCTGAGATGTAACATTTGTGATGACAAAATCATATAGCAGTTACAAGATACAAATACTTGGTGACTAAATCGTTAAACCTCATATTAAATCAGAAATTACATTGTAGCTAACAAAATATCTTGCTAATATCTTGAAGGTTAACAGTTAAAATTCTGTAACATTTATGGACTTTTAGCCAACAAAACTATTCTCTAAGGCCATTCGTGACACCAGAGAGCTCACAGGAGCAGATATACACATACCTTAATCTTCAGATCACTGTCAGAGTTTAGAGACTGCGAGGCCTGGAGTGACTGATACTTCTGAGTGGCCTCTTGATATTTCCTTTTAGGGACACAAAACATTCTCTATAAAATGGTTTTATTACACATTAACATTAAGCAGGAAGGCAAAGGAATAATAGCAGGTTCAAAAGCATCACATTTGTTCACTGAAGCGCAGCACAATTAAATTACGACTAAAAATGGCTATGCATAGAGGAAATAAAAATAAATAAATTGTGTTAATTTAATAGCTGCCAACTTTCTCACTGAATAACCAGCAATACTCAATCTTTTTTTTTAAAGAAAAAAATGTCAAGGATCAAGATCAGAAATCAGGTGACGATCATACTTGTGATGGAATTCCACTTGTTCCTGGAGGCCCTGGTTTTCCGTGGCAAGCGTAGTGAGCTGCATCTCTTGGTTTTTAACATTCTGACCGAGTTCCCGAATCTCATCTCGCAAGGTACTAATCATCTGCAGTGAATCAATGAGAAAACACTTGTAGTGATCACCACCAATGTAGAGGAGAAAATTAAAGGCAAAGTTCATCTACAGAGAATGACTATCGCAACTTATGTGGGTAATGAAATCTAATAGCTTTGTTACAGCTCACTTCATCTGTTTTTTAACACTCACTGTTGACATACAATCAATCAATCAATCTAAAAGGTCACACAGAGTCTGCTATGGAGTTATGAAGTTCCGTTCAACATCTATATTTCAACTTAACTAATTTAGTATAATGCAGTGCATTTAGTATACAATCATCCTGTTTGAATTAAACATGTTTAAGGAGAATATATACAGTACTGTGTAAAAGTCTTAGGCACCCTAGTTCTTTTACATAAATGTAGTCTTTGATGCAAAAAAAATTTCTTCTGCATTAGAGTTTCAGTAGAAAAGAGCAATTTATTTTTTGATAAAATATCTATACACCTTTTTTTAATGCTCCTTAAACTTCCTTGAAAGCAAATGTACAAATGTAGCTACAGTCTGGGGAAGGCTTTTGGGTGAGGTACAGTGGGAGCAGCTAGGGTTGCTCTATTGCCCTTAATGGTACCTTCATACCGATTCCAAGCAATTCCTCTGAATCCTCTCTAATGTGCATTTTCATAATAGCTGTCTGACCAAAACTTTGTTGTTTGAATGGTATATACATATATATAAGCACCTTAAGGGGACAAATTTGAGATCAGTAACCTTTTGGATCTAGTCCATTTTTTTTGTAGCCAAGTGTGGACTTTACTAGCTTTCTTTCACACAGAAGAGGTACTGTCAGCATATTTCAATCAATCAATTAATTTTAATAAAGCACTTTCACATGTTTCCATATCTCAAAGACGCTTTATAGTAAAGAGCAATACAATATTTCCCAGGCCTGACCCCCCCAGAAGCATGCCAGTGGCAACATATTTGCTATAAAAGAAGAGGAGATCTGTGGTCATTACCTGACTGGCCTCAGAAAGCTTGGAATCTTTCTCCAGTAGTTTCTTGTTCTGCCCCTCAATGGTCTTTTTCAGGGCCTTGTTCATTTCAGTCTGGTCGCTTAAGACCTTTGCAGCCTCAGTTTCCCTCTCCTCCAATTTTTTGATGCGATTAAGTAGGCCCTGGTTGCGATCCACCTCACGCTGAACAAGAAAAGAACAAAGTCACTAAGAAGTTGTCACTAGCACCGGTCGCTATCACCCAGTCTAACTTTCATTAAGTATAACATTGGCATACAGCAACAAAAACAGCGCAAATTTTTTTTGGAAAACTGGGCAACAGGACGCAGACCTGTACCAGCAAAAGTCTTTGAGGAAATTATATCCATTGTACTGTGAAACAGACCCCAGGATATTAGCCCAGGACCTGCTGCAGTGGCCATCACCTGGCCCCGACCCTCACCTCAAAATCCCTGGCACTGGTGTGAGCCGCTTTCTCCAACTCGATGCGAGCACGCTTGTGACTCAGCTCCATTTGAGTCTTCTCCTGAGCCATTTGCAGCAGGTGTGTCTTGGAGTGGATCTTTTCTGCAGCTTCCTCCAACTACAGGCAATTTATTATTAAAAGAAAGATAACTAGTGCTTCAGTCAATTAATTCAGTTTGAAGAGAGAAACAACTGACAGCACACATCTAGTACAGAATACTCGTTGAAAGTGTTTGGATCAACAGACACAATGTTAGAAATAAAACACAACAAACCTCAATTCTTTGCATGTACTGCCTTTGAAGATCACCTTTCACAGCACTGGACTCCGCCAGATTCTGGGAGGTCTCAGGTTTTGAAATGAAACTCTTGAATGACTTTAATGTTGCAAAGACAGTGGTGTCTTCATCCATACTGTCCATTCTGTTCAAAGTCCTCTAAAACAAGCGTCTGTCACTTCAAAATAAAACAGAAGGATGTAGTCATTATTTTTGTTGCTACATTGCATATGAAAGTTAGCACCAAGTTGGCAATACAAAGAACAACACATCTTTCACATCGGCGCATTAGCCTTTTACACTACACAAATAACGTGAAAATATTATAGTAAAGCAGCCTTGTCTCAAATCAATGCACGAGTAAGGAGAAATGTTAACGTGTTTGTTAAAGACGCAGCCATTTAATGTTACTGAAGGCCAGTGGTTTGACAGAAAGTTACACAACGCACACAGCTTCTGTCCTACAGCTGCTTCGTTTTTCGAAGCTTTTTATCCTACACAAAAGCTCTCTTACATGGTATGCTTAGTCCCAACACATACAAATCTATAAATACGGCATTGCCAACAATTTGCTCGCCAAAACCGCGATATCTCCTTGCACCACATACTAACCAACCATCAAACGAGAAACGATAGCAGTCATTCTAGAGGTCTCATAGCTGTATTTCATTACAGGGCTGTTTACTTTTAGTAGAAGTGTTTAATAACCAGTATAATGTAGCCAGCGTTCTGAAATGTTCACTTAAGTGGCTACCATCCGTCATCGCACAATTAGCAACTTAGCGCAACTTTACCTAAATAGTTATATATAATATATAATTAATATTTTAATAATAAAGCCTTGCATAAATAGCCGTAGCATGAAATTGTCAATCCTGCTAGCTATTAACTTGGATTAATAGTTATTTGCTTGCTGAGTCATAATAAATATTAATTAGCTAACTGCGTGTTATACGATACGTATATATAATCAAAACAACCCTAACACATTAACTGCAAACTGATATCGTGCGAAAATAAATAAAACCACTTACATAGTCTTAACTTCAGCGTGTCCAACTCCTATGCTCGGATCTCCCTCCTTTCCAGTGACAAGCCACTAATTCATCGCGAGATTGCAGGCGTTGTTATCATACCGTACTTCGCCCAGTAGCAGTGACTAAACAAATTTTCTACAAGTACAATTAAAAATTATATTCTACAAATGTGTTATTCCAATATAATACTGTTATCCGAACTGCGCCTTATTGTGTACTTGGCGTGTATTATTCATTCGTCCTCAAATTGCTATCATAAATACTGTATTTACCTGCGGTCTTGGAAGGATATGCCAGACTAGTCAGTTTTCCTATTATATACTAAACTTGATTTAAAGCTTTTTTTTAACAAACTGACATTTAGCAAACTAGTCTTTTTTACTGGACATTCAGTTTAGTTTTAAAAGCAGAAAAATTTAAAGCAATAACTTAAACGGGCAAAGTCTAAATGAGCAGTAATAAAAATAATTCGCTTGGAATTTACAGCATGGTAAAATATATCAAATCAAACTAGAAGAGCTTTATTGGCATGTCACATCTCTTGTGTCGCCAGATAAGTCCTATATATCGTGCAAAAAGAAAAATAAACAATATAAACCTAGTTTTATACCTAATGAATTCACCTGTAAGTGCGAAATTTGCATAAACAGGATATTAAAATACATACATTCATTATGTTTCACTCTCTTTCTTCCTTACGTGTAGAGTTATTTGCAATCAAGAAAATCAATGTATTCTAGAATTATTTTTTTTCAGTATGGTGATTAAATCCAAGTTAAATTTTTTAATTTTATTTTAATGATCTGTTTACATTGTTATGTTCTCTTATCTAAAACAGATTTGTTTTAATATGTATTGTTATTTTAAGGGTTAAGTTAAGTTCGTGTTTCTGTTGTGCATGTTATGCACATAGGTGTTTTAACTCAATTGACTAGACTACAGGATTGTTCTGTAAATAATGATTATCCAGTTATCTGGTGAATTCAACTTTTAAAGAACTATCCAGGGGTAAAGTGGCACAAAATATGGTAACCCATATTGAAATCCACTGATATGCTACCATATGCACTCTGTACTGTTTCATTTTTTATTTTAACTGCATAAAATATTGTTTAGGCAAAAAGCGTTGCAAAGTAAATGGTCTTGCAAGGTACTTGCCTTGATTGATTTAATTTGAATAGTGATCTTCTATAGTTTAAGGTTAAAGTTAGAATAAGACAGTGAT
Source organism: Hiodon tergisus (assembly GCA_025775045.1). NCBI lineage: Eukaryota > Metazoa > Chordata > Actinopteri > Hiodontiformes > Hiodontidae > Hiodon > Hiodon tergisus. The sequence goes on along the minus strand of JAOVYW010001243.1, from coordinate 13,514 downwards.
GGAGACAGAACAATCATGGAAACCTAATTATATAGCAGAGCAGCTCAAAGGCAGCAGAGTCCTTTTGAAATTTCTGGTCTATATTTTATGCAACAAGTGAAAGCAAACTAGTCAGTGACAGACCCAGGCTGCTTAGCTGTGACCTCATTAAATCTCTTGCTCTGTTTATTGGCTTCTCTGGTGGCATTCAGCTTAGCCTGTCTCCTTCTGACTACCACCCCTCTGATTCCTAAGACACTAATGAAGCATCTACATATTAATAAATGCAACCAGTTTCACTTTATATTCATATTTTTTGGCAAGCCTTTTCCTTTCCATTGATGATTAACTTTGAGGTTAAAAACTCTTTTTTTTTACAGAAATAGGGAACTAAGCAAAGTAGTTTTAGAAACTACAGGTACCCAAGTTTTCTGTTTTTCAAGGTTAATTGCAAGAACAAGCCTGCCACAGTAAACTAATAATCTTGGCAGCTCCCCCATGCCATGATGAACTCTCAGTCAGACATCCACACAAGGTCAGAACAGCAGACAAGGGACCATTTTTTTTAAATGACTAAGTTCCATGTGCCACATGGAAAACTTAACTAACACTTAAAGGTGCACCAGTGCTGTAATATCAAATAAACTACTGTCTATGAATATTTACCTGATAGCTACATATTGGGAAAAGCGTGATTTCATTTCAGTGAGTAAAAACAATATTGTCAGATTTCCCTTTAATTGATTATTTTAATATACCAGAAAAAAAGACAAAATGTGATGTGGCAAACTCACTCATCTGAGGGAAATACATGCTCTAGTATAAAATGTGCTGCTCACTCAGGTTAACTTTTAAGATTCCTTTCAGGTGGGTTTTGGAACGCTTTATACATAAACATATAGAACTTGAAAGATATTTGGCGTCATCGAAAAAAAGTATTTATTTAAACAACCAGTTTAGTTCACTAGTTGATCCTTAGTCTATATAACGTAGAGGGTTTCCTGAACCCTTATCCAAGGGAGTCTAGTACATCATAACTTTTCTATTTTGTGGAATTAAAACATAGTACTGGTATGTTAATTGTTGGGGCAGTGGCCACTGGAACTTCCGTTGCCTAAAACTTTCTCCCATTTTACGTAAGCGTACTGCTACCATGACGAGTAAAATTAAATTCAGCACATGAATCGGTATAACTGGATGAACCATATACATCAGTTTGGCTGTTGTTGCCGCTGTTAGCGCATGACCTGGCACATCAACATTCAATGTATTTTTAGGGTTCCTCCAGAATGGTGGAAGCCTATTGTTTCAGTCTGTTTTATTATTATTATTATTATTCGCCTCCCCGATAACACAGAAAAACTACATGGTAAAAAATGCTGAAAATTTGCACACTGACCCTCATGTGCACCCATTACTCAGAAGGCTGGCCCGGATCCGACCATAGGGGGCACTACAGGAAACACCCAAAAAAATGACACTAAAACATTTAGCAAATGCCACCCTGTGTGATGTGAATGTATGCAACATGTCTAAACATGTCTAATGGCTCATAATGAACAAAAAAGGCCATAGAACCCATAAAGTCCGCCTTATTAGATTTTGTTCTAGAACAACAAATTTGGTGAAACCTACAAAAAGTTACTCAAAATGCAGCATAGGGCCGATTGAATTTTGGCACACATATGTAGTATACACGTCTGCTTATAGGGTGATAAGGAATAAGACTTCTCATGTAAGAAAAAATATATTAATTAAAATTACACAAATATGGATTACTTCAAGTTCATGTCCACACAACTCTTGTGTTACATCATCATATAGACTTGAAAATTACTGTGCATGTAGCTGACAACCCCAAGGGGCACTGGGTGAGGTCAATATTTTACAATATGTGGAAATGACACATGAATGAATGATGAAAAGTTTAAAGATTCCTTTAAAATCACTCGTTGGTCCAAATGACTTAATACTTGGTACAATACTTGGTACTTAATACAGTCTCTCAAAATGGTATCAAGAAAAAACTGTTTCAATGTAAGACAACAAAGATATCGATAGATGAATGTTGAAATACAGCATAACCGGTTCATGTCCACACAATTATGTGCATGTAGCTGACAATGGAG
>JAOVYW010001242.1:178-16511 GCA_025775045.1 Hiodon tergisus | reverse complement strand
TATATAACAGGTTTATTTAATTACCTTTCCTTTGGCAGGATCACCTAAAAAATCCCCCACCCTAGAACACGTTTAAAATAAAGCACAGTCATAGGTACTATAGGGACAAGACAAAGTTAAAAATGGTACAAAAAGGTCATTAATCCAAATCAGGTTCACAAAAAAGGTTAAGTTTCCAAAAAAACCTTTACCAAACTCCCACCAAATCACCCTCATGCTTGGTCTCAAACAAGCTCCAAGCTACCGCCAGCCCGTTCCCCTCAGGTACCAGCCTCGACTGGAATCAGCAGCCTTTATGCTGTGGCTGATTGAACCACTGCCTACAGAAATACAAATTTCACAGCTGAGGACTATTGATAATCAGCAGGCAAGCAAGGAATGTCAGAAGGAAGGAGCTGGCCAGCATTAGTTTTTCTGTCCATGGACGTCTCAGCCGTCATGGTTTGAGCCTCGTTCATGGCACCATTGGACACCAGCATGACAACCACGTTGTTTCTCACTGCTGTGGGCACCAGTCTGACAGACTCTTGCCCTTCAGTGCTCCCCTAGCCTGCATCTCTGGGACCCTTATTTCCCCCACTGGGGCCATGTGTTCCACAGGATGTCAGTTCTTCATCTGTGCTGTTGGGAACAGCGTTGGACGGCCATGTTTTCACATTTGGCCCATGTGGGCAGAATTTTAACAGTTACCGTCTGTTGAGCTTTCTCTTTGTTTCTACCATCCTCACACTTTTTTACCGCAAGATGGAGTTACACACAAGATGGAGTCACTGTTACTTCCCCTCACTCAATAGCTGCCTTCAAATTTGGGCTTCGGCCTGCTCTGTGGTCAGTTCATTACCAGCCCACTTGCCCACACTATAATCCCACCAATACTACTCATAATTGGATTTCTCCTAAGGCCCTCTACAGCCTTAGGGAACAGCTCTGGGTTGTCAGGAGCTCATTTTGCGGTTAAGTCTACTTTGCGTTGACGGACACTTATGCTTGGCGGGGAAAAAACCTGAAATGAAGTCCAGACGCTTCCACATGCCTTGGTTGCCCTTTGATCTGCTGTTCCTCCTCTTCATCTCCTCCTGGAGTTGAATCATGTTGTCCTCTCTGCTCCTGGATTTCTGCTCATTCTCCTTCTCCTCAGCAAGCGTCTCTTCGAAGGCGAGCTCTTGCTGAAAAGTCCTTCATCTAGGCCCGCAGTCTCTGGAATACGATGAAATATATTATATAATATATTTTAACGATGAAACATAATTTCCTTAACTAGGAATCAGTTTCCAGCTAGGCTGATAACTTTACCAACATGCTGCTGCTGTTGCTATGGGGTGGAAGGCTCAGCCTTACCATAACATGGCAACCGCTGGTAACCGACAGGCATTAACAGTGTAAAAATGGCAGAATCATTGAACTTAGTGAGTCATGACAATGAACTGAACGAATCCACCACCAAGCTATATTAAATACCCCTGTCTCAGGTCATGACCGGGATAAGAGAGGTCAAAGGCCAAACACTTTATTAGGTGTCAATCAATGGACCCCTGCCTGAAAATCTTCCATGTGAAGATTAGTGTGTAAAAAGCTATAAACGGATTATTATAAGTGTGTAGCATCCACGTCGTTGGAGCCTAGAGACTACAGAGATTAAGACTAAATAATGTAAAGGTTTTAAAATCAACCTACTATTTGCGTACGTTTTGGTATTCCACTGACATGTACACTCCACTGTCAAAACGAATTATTAAAAGTTGAATTTAATTACCATCTTTAATTAATGTCATATTTTCAAAATCATGACTGCGCTTGTTAAACTGAACTTCACAGTTGAAAATATTACACTGCCAACATAATGCTCTGCACACGTATCCCAAAGCACATGACGTGGCAGAGACAATTGGCACGGCAGTGAATCTGATTCTAAATTGAACATTTACAAGTTGGATCACGTTTAAATGCACACATCACCAATAAAACCATAAATAAATGCACCTTTTAAAAATTATAGAATGCAAATTGTCGTTCAGAATAAATGGGTCTGTGGTATTTTATTTGCTTTATGGTAATTGAATACAATCTGAAATTCAGTTATACCTCTGGTATGACGATTGTCTGCGCACACAAAAATAGGCTATGGAAATGCTAAACGATCGTATTCGGGTAAATATGCAGTTCCCAAATGCAAAAGACCATCAGCGTACTGCCTGTAAAGAACTCCCCTGGCATTTGTTGTGCATGCAATTTACATATATTATTGAGGTGAGGCCTATGAGTGGAGTTGAAGGGACGTCATTGTTGGATTTAAATGGGAGGCAAATGTCACAAAGTGCATGACCCCTAGGCCCAGAAGGCCGGACCGGGGAGATACTGGAACTTATAATTAGAGCAAAGTTTACTGGCCACGTATTGACTCTGGGATCGTTCCCCAGACAGTCCGTCCAAAGTCTGCAACAATTTAGTAAAGCTGGAGAGCTCTGGGCTTACATTACCAACCACATCAACGTTTGATCAAAATAACTAGCCTTGCCCCAGCAAACAGTGGGTTTTCGCATGCAGAGTTCCAGATATGAAATTACAGTCTTTAACTCTCTTTTAATGGAAGCTTTGACTATGCCTATGCTGGAATTAAATTGCAACTTTGACCTCCCCGCTAATCAGTAATTACAATGCTGAGACCATTAGTGTTGGCCCGAATTTTTTAAAACCTAAGCGCTATTTACATATATTTTTCATTGGCGGAGGTGTCTCCGGTTTTTAATTAAGCCAGTTCTCAGAATTGCCAGGGGCGGGCTAGCATGGGAAAATATCAGATCATTTACGCTCCGCAGTTCAGACACTCCAGTCACCTGGTGAGGTCAGTGCGGCTTCCCGGCGAGACGTCTCCATCGACAAAAACAAAACAAAAACGCTAAAAGTTCCGATAACCATGGGCACACACCGTGTGTGATATTCGTTCGAGACCAGAGTCGTGCACATTCAGAGCATATTATTTCACGTGAACACACGGGTTTGAATGGCCAGCTTTCCCCTAGTTTTAAACGTTCAGGAACACGGCTTAGTTAATAACTGACAGGTTTTCAGTAGTGCCTGGGCTACGGAAATCTGAATGGAAAAAACTAATAAGTGGGGAAATGTAAGAGAATTAGGGAAGGATATCACTGGCTGTGGCAAAAGACCAAAAATAGATTTTCGGTTTCGTCATTCCACACTTTCAAACTAAAATATGTTATATAGTTAGCTTCGTGTGTGTGCACGAGACACGTTACGTTTTAGACAGGGCGTCTGTGTAGCTAAAGTATTACAGATGAAGTCATTAAACAGCAACAGTAGAGGACATCCCTGGCAGACTCTCTACTCCAGTTTCAAACTAAGCAGCGGTGCTAAAGCACCTTACGCGTGGTATTCTTGTCCGCGAGTCGACATTGAAGGGATGGGTTGCATAACCGCGCGTTGTGGCGTCAGAGGGTTTTACCAGGGTTGAGAGAGAGAGAGAGAGCGACGTATGCAATGTGTAAAAGAGCGGCCCAACATTCGCAGGGGCGGAGAAAGGGCTGAGTGAAATTCAAAAAGAGTCCGGTGCTGGGATGCACAGGCATTCGCGGAGAAAAAGGCCGCCGCCTCCAACTCAGGGTTCCGGTGCTGTTGCCACTGTTGATTAAAGTGAGCCAGTTAAGGGTCAGGGGACATTCCTGGAACTTGCTGACTAATTCGCCCTTCTCCTCCTCCCGTTCAACCCCATCTCAGCACAAGCTGCCAAGTCGATTCCTGGGTGGTGCGGTGAGCGCCCCTTTCCCCCTCCCTGTCAAACTCGCTCTCCCTTCTGCGCGTCATACCCCCACGTGCGACTTCTGGAAAAGGCGGAGAGCAATTAGGCAAAGGCTGAAGTAAAACTGGAGCCGGTTCTCGTCTTATCGCCCCCATCGCCGCTTTCTGCGCTAAATCCTTATTGAGGTGTCATCCCAGCAGGAACGGATGATGCAGTGTGCCGTTTGCAAATAATTGCTACAGAAAATATGTCTTGTAATATTGCCCGTATACTGACATTTTGAAAAGAAGATCCAATTTTCAGTATGAAAGATTACTTTACGTCTCGTATAGAAAGCAATAAAGTGTTAGAAAAGAAAAGATTGTAAATTGAGGGTAAAATTAAGAGTATCATAATATCATTTTTACTTATTAAACCAGCAAATTACCCATAAGTAATTTGATTAAATACTTTTTTAATATATGTTATGATGGATGCCTTGGGTAGTTTAGTTCATAGATACTGATCTGTTTGGTTACAATGACAACTAATAATTGGATGTTTGGATGTATGGAGTATTTCTCTGTTTTTCCATACGGCACACTTCCCTAAGTTGTCAGAAAGAAGCCCTTAACTTAGTCTCTCATAAATAACTGCGCGAGATGATCAGATACAGAGAAGCAAGACATCAGCTGCGTTTTAAGTTTCAGCCATTAATTTCGCTGTTTGCGAACGCATTACCTTAATCTCAAATTGGCCCTGTGTGAGTTTTGCTGTCCGCGTTAAACCACGACAACGCGCGGACCGGGAAACAGCTCTCTAATTTCTCAGGGGACGGCGAAAATGCTGACCTTATCATTATTCCACATTACACAGTGACAAACGACAGTCTCGGAAATGCAGTCCTCACTACAGGCACTTAGTGCACTGCGTCAGTAACATTCCGCAAAGACAGCATTAGCCCTGGATCGTTCCCAGCTAGAGCAACATAAACATTAATTCCTTGCCATTTTCTTTTATTTCACCGGCCCAAACAATCCGTCATTAAAGGAGCGCAATGCAAAATGCCATAAACACAAATACAAATAAAATACACGTATATCCTTAGCATTTTTTTTGTGTGTTTTTAACAGGCCATTGACTAATCTTCCGTGATTCGGGGAAGACCAGCATTTTAAAATGTCAGCCTTAAGGCTCCCAATGTTCTTAAACAAAGGAAGAGTGTTCCTTCTAATCACATTCATGGTTATTGGCTACCCATCGGGGAATACTTCTCTGTAAACCATATTCGAAAGGTATTCAGCCCTAATCTTGGGCCGGGTCCCTATGGGTACATAACTAAAAAGGTCACCATGGTCTTGTATGATTGAATATCTTATGTGAGCGCCCTGCGAAGGACTCAATCCCCCCCCCCGCTGCTCAGGTACTGTAAGCTGACACGCTATTTGAAGGATGTGAGTGCCATAAACCTTAAATTAGTCTATTTGTCGTTGCAGAGCTTCAAGTAACCAGTTCAAACTTAATCTTATTTCCCTGGTAAATGATTGACTAAACCCTAAAGTCTTTTTTTCCCTCTAACATTTAATGTGTTTCTTATTGCTGTGGGTCAGGAAGTACAATGAAGATTAAAAGGTTTGTTATTACGATCAGCTCGATCGTCCCAAATGAGTGTATTCCACTCTGTCTGAAGTAGACAGGGCCGAGCTGATTAATAACGTAGTTGTTCTCTCTTCTTAAAAGATGCAGACAACTTCTTCAACTCAAAAAAACGGCAAATGTTAGAATATTTTACAGTCATTGAAATCCACCCTTAGCCAAAATTTCCAGAGACCTGACCTCTCCTGCCCCTCATGTCGACCTTGCGTACCCTTTTTTATTGCACAAAATGTGACGAAAAATTGTATTGTACAGGATGTGCGATGAAACTTGTTGCTTTCCTGGACCTAATTGCATCTGGGGAGGAGGTCATGTTTATGTCTCTCAGTGCTATATAAGTCTTCTGTTATTTATTCTCTAGTTGTTGGATCTAGGGGAAAGTCCACAATGCCTTCAATGCCTTCAGTTGATAGGGGGGAGGGTGTACTACTTTATGTACTGCTCTAGGGTGTATGACTGTATTTTCAAGAAACCCAATAGGCAGAATGCACAATAATGTATCCCCTGATGATTACACCACAATAGAAATATGAATGCAAAAAAAAAAAGGACTTTCTGATTTCGAGCAAAGGTAATTGTGTCAGGTAAAAGGATGCAATTTGTTTAAGTGACGGCAGTGTGCTAGGCTATCTGCTGATTGAAAGGAGCAAGGTGGTATTGAGGATAGTGGCACGAGTCCCCGGCGCTCGTTGGTTGCCTAGCAACACTCAATATTCATAAGTTCATCGCTCCGAAGAGGTGTGTCAATCAGCCCTTTATGGACCACCGCAGACCCGACCGGCCGCATAGCAGCAGACCTTGGACTGTTCACCTTCCGAGTACCCAGGTTTAAAGCAGGGGCGTGGGGGTCTGTAACCCACTGCTCCCTCATCCTATTACCATAGCAACAAGTGGCACCGGCATCAGTGGCCTCACTGGAGGCTTGTAACGTTTAGACCCAACTACCCAAAGCAACTACACAGGACCAGATGCCCATTCGAAGGATGTTCTCTCTTTCAAAAGTTTGCAAGCTATTGTTGGGAATCAATGCAATGTGGGTACCATGCCATACTATATAACTGGAGAAAATTATTGACATATAAAATATTTTTTCCCCCCCATTTTATAATATTTACTGCACCTACCTAAAGCAGGAGAGAAGTTATATTGATCTACAAGTAAAACACAAAATGTACAGCAACAGACTAAACGAACCATAAACTAGTCCAGAGAATTCATTTTTTCTCTTACCAAAAATAAAATATATACACAGGCTACTTAATTCTTACTGCTGACTGCTATGCAAAATATTCGGTTTGTGTGTGAAATTTGCACTTTGACAATAACAGTCTTCATTGTTTAATCTCATACATACATACGGCATTCAAAATGGCTGGCTTAAACAAGCCAGCCATTTTGAATGCCGTATGTATGTATGAGAGTAAAACCTTATTGCCGAAGAAGTTAATCTGGCATGCTCTCCAAGGTTGCATATCTGTCGCTTTCATTTAAGGCTCCTTAGTTTAAAAACGGTGAGGCTATCTTTAGGTTCTTGCTAACTAAAGAGAAGGGTATTACTGAAGGCCAAATCATGCGTGTTGTAAGACCAGACACCTTGATTAGTAGGGGGCCATTTCTATGCTTCTTTAAGATGCTTTGGATCTTTGAGGGATACGGATGGGTTTTTTAATTTTATTCCAACTTCTGTGTTCACCGGTTGAAGAATGCATCTTCCACCAACAAGGGTTTTTCCTTTGATCTCCATTGGGGACACTATCAAACTGGAGCTTCAGGCCATACGATGACTGGATAGACCGCTTAAAATTCCTCTGCACCGTCTGCCCTGGTCTCATAGATCCAATTAAATTTGTGCTTTATTTTGGTTAAGATTCAGGGAGATGACGTAACGGCCCTTTGTTAAAGTACCACAGGCTGTAGGCTTCAGTAGAAAGTTACATTTGTGTGTGAAATTCGGCGTGAGACGCTTCGCTTTGATAGTGTGTTGCATCTCCCCCAGCACCTCCTTACCCTGGAAAGTCAGCTCTACAAGTCCGTCCCCCTTTTGAATATGCATCAAGTCGCCGACATAAGTGACGCGTCCGTCAATTTACTCCCGCCCCTCTCCTCCATTAACGAGCTTTGCTGGGCCATGTAGCTGAGCTAACCTGCTTAGGAGGAAAGTCGGGATGAGGCTCGGCAGACAATCACGCCCAGTAAGTTGTTCAAGCAGTTATTTGACAGGACATAACCAGGTTTCTTGCCTTTTCCCCTCCGGGGTGTTCCATCTTCAAAGATGGCGGTAATTCAATCTCTCCGCCGCTCCATATTGGACTCCCGGAGGTGCTTTTACATGTGATTGTGTTAGGCGGAGAAGAGTAGAAAAGAAAAGATGGAGATCTCCTCTGGTTTCGTGGTGCTATCCGTTGCCACGAGATGCTAACACTTTCTCTTCTCCCAAAAAATGTTCTATTCAAAAAATTCATAATGATAATGATTGCATTGCTATTAGTTTATACTTAAGTAAAGTGGAATTAAAGTGAACGCAGGAGAAAACAAAACAGGCCCCTGTATGGTTCAGAAGCCTTGTGGGTGGAGTTGTCTGACCTGGAATACCCCAGCCAAGACGTACCAATGAGGCTAGCAGAATGGGCTGCCGAAGCCTGATGATAAACTGCTGTAACCACACAGAAAGCCATAACCCTCTGAGCTGCCCAGGCTCAGGCAAGGCCTTGTTTAAGCCCATTCAACTTCTAGTAAATAGTCGGTCACAAACAATCGCCCAGCAAGCAATTAGGGGGCATATTAAGAATTCAGGGGCCTGAATGGAATAAACAGAGGCCAATTTTGTCCTTTCAGAGAGTTCACGGACCTGTAAGGGAGAAGTGCTTTCAACCTGCTTAAATTAAAATTGCTTCAAAGAATTTGCTTATAATACAAGTGCAGGTTTTACTAGTACGTAGAGCCCCGTATCCGCTTGGAAAGTAATAGCTCCAAAATCTGTTGGGCATGTCTTATTTCAATCTCCATTCTCGCTGGGTCAGCTGTTATGTAATGCAACATAACTACCTGGTTAGGTCTTAGCGCACAACTTAATTAGTTATAAATACATGCCTTGGTCACTGGCCGCAGTGACGTTTGAACGGCTGATTTTGTTCCTGGGGTAATTCATGGAGTGTGTCCGTTTGTAAATAAGGCAGTGGCTCTCCTCTCCTCTCCTCTCCTCCCCCATCTCTCCTCCCTCCTCCCTTTTCATCAGCGCTTTCTGCCTGCTCCCTTTGTTTGTCCGCAGGTTGCCGGGGCTCGTCCTTAGTCCCTCCCTGCGCAGGAGGTGAGAGGCCCCAGCGTGGCACGCCCACGCAGCCGGCGCAGCTGCTGGTTGGACGGAGCGAGCGTCTACGCAAACACGCGGTGACCTTGAAGCAAACCCGCAGTGGGGCTTTTTTAGTGGGGCGCGCGGCGCTCCCGGTTACAGCCGCCGAGGGGTCGGAGCGGAGTTCCAATGCGATAACTGTCCTCCGACGATGGCGGATGACTGGGAAGTCGTCGACAGGATTCTCTGCGCTCGGCGGGTTCGGCCTAACGGTGAAATCCGATCGGAGGAACTGTAAAATAATGCCAGGTACTATTACGTCAGCTCCCTTCTTCGATGGGGTGGAGCGGTTCTAAGATTACATCTCCAGAGTCTTGGCTGCACCTGCTAATTTGCACACGACACAACTTGATGTGCTTCTGGGCCTGCTTGCTGGAGCAATCTGGGAGAATTCTGCATAAACAAATTTCCTAATGAAATCCCGCCAGACAGCTACATCAATAATCATTTCCAAGGTCAGATCTAGTATTGCCAACGGCAGCAACAAATGGGGAAGGTGTACAATGTGTGGAATGTTCCTTTTAAGGTTGTTATAATATTTTCTATAACATTTTCCCCATTTGGCCACAGTCTTTCTGTCATCCTTGGTTTGGGAGAAAAGCTGCACGTGTTTTTTCCTAGTAATAAGCTCTGAACTGGGTTCCGTACCTTTAATTTCAAACAGGCGGATTTAAGACACTCTCGTCTCACAGTTACGCTGGGTGCGATACTCCACCTCCACTAATTACTCTCCTCCACTATATGCATCAATACATTAGATTGCCAGTCAACAGCCGGTTCAAAAATGTATGAGAAGCAAAGTTGTTAAGTCACATCAAAGTCATATTAGACAAGAGTATTTGCTAGTCGCATGGATAACAATAATAATGTAATTAGGCGATGCAATAAAGCAAATATATATTCTGATTAAAGGATTCCTATGACGACAGAGCCACTTAACAACCATTGGATCGTTTTTAGAATTACATCGCTGCACCGCTCCCCTTTGGGGGATTACAATGGGGCGCAGATAGCTTCTGTGGCGATTGTTTTCGGAGCAGAGGCCAGAAAGTGATTAATAACGTTCGGATGATTCCCGGCCGTCTCGACATCTGCCGCCAAAAAGGCCCAGCACGAGCCGGAAACAATGGGCCCGCTTTGGACCATCCGTCCCGGCAGCCACACCGTCGCTTTGATTCACGGCAGGCCCCCACCCCACCACACCCCACCCCCCATGACTCGGGAAAGGGACGAGTGGGCGATGTGGGCCATTGGGACAAAAAAGGAATCTGGGGAGCGATTGGCCACACAAAGCCAGGGAAAAGATCAGGAGATTTTTTATTTTAACAAAAGGAAGTGTGCGAGCGCCGCTTTGTTTCGGGCAAAAACGCGGACACCCGAGCCACACGTTTCCCCCTGCCAATATGGCGCCATTCACCAGACAAATGAGAAATTTTGCTCATCTATTTTGTATGCTAATTAACCCTTATGTCCCTATTATATCCTTTGTTGCAAAATGTGCAAGACTTGAGGTAACATAAAAATTCAGTCCAATAATAAAATTCAAGGGTCACATTGATCAGATTCTGTCAATATCAAGATGTTAAAGATTCCTAAAAACATATATTATATTTTTTTTTCTTTTTTTTCTTTCTCAATCTGGAGGATGTGTCCATTCTACCATAATCTAATTGGTCACAGTCTATGGTGTAACTCTTTGGTGGTGTTAAAGGCCTGCCCTTTACATCTAAACAGGGGACTTTTAATTTCAGTTTGGAAGGTTTTTTTAGGAAAGATTTCTTTGCAGTACTCATATGTACTCTAGTCAAATTTACACGTATGTACTGTAATACGGTAGTTACAGTCATTGCAATAAAATGCATTTCTGGGGTTTTTAAGCCAAGTAGAACAAATAAAAAAGACGAATTAAGTTTCCTCATTTCCTGTTTGGAGTTGAGGTAGAACATTTTGTGAGAGATTTTTAAAAACTATGGGGCATTTGTTTTCTTATCAACTCAAAGCACAGCACATTGTTACCGATTCTATTACAAAACAAATTATGCAAAGTAAAATGAATATATTTGACCACTTAAGGCATCTGAATATGCTGAACTAATAAAATGTATGTAATGAAACGAATATCTGGTTATCAAATTTTAAATGTGATACGTAATCTCTGCATAGCTCAGCCATGTTCAAAAATTTTTTATAGCAGGGTTAATGTACACAAGTACCGTCTAGAAACCAGGGTAATTATACCTATGGGAATACCCATGGAGTGTCCTCTACAATTTGGTTCCATCTCAATGCAATATAAATGGACCAAGACTGTGCATGATTCTGTAGATTAAATGAGAACTGCCTAAAGCTATGTGATGTAAAAGAGAAAAGACAATTAGCTTTAAGCCCCAGTAGTATAGTTATAGTAGTAACCAAAAGAAAAATAAAGCCCTTCCTTACAAAACAATTGTCTCCAGTGTTAATGATTTTAAAATTTCATGCAAATCAATGCAATTGATTTACAGATGTAGGTCAAGGCCTATGTAAAAGTGTACACCCTTTGCTTGAATTTTAATGTCAATACACCTTGCTAGATCTGCACATTACTTTGCACAGGTTCGTAGTGCAGATCAACATGCGCTCACATTTTAAATGTTTTCACACACGAAAAAACTGCAACGGCTCAACGTTCAAATCCTTGGCCCAAATAATTTAGGAAAGCCTTTGTTTCAATGAGAATGGGAGATGAGGAGAGTGAGACCCCTATCTCCATGGAAACCAAACCATCTCTCCTCCAAGCAGCACTGAGAACATCGAAGGAGCATATCCAAAGAAACGAATATCCGAGCAACGAAAACAAATCACATATTAAATAAACATACAGGAATTTATCATTTCAAATGTTTATAAATCTAATTGTTTTTTTGTTTTATGGCTCTCTCTTTATGATTTATGATGGATGACAGTGTTATGACCAATGGATTTGAAATCATGTTGAAACATTGTTGGATGTCATGCTGAGACCGTCAGGAGGGGCGAGTGATCGTGGATATGTGTAGTCACCCTGTATAACTTTTCAGCCACCCTGTATCTGCGTGGCTGTGATAATCCCTTAAATGTTTGCATTTTTCTACTCTGAATCATGAGGATATTGAATGCATTGTGCACTTGTGAATATCCAATTCTTTAAGCTAATGAATGCAGACAACTGTGTGATGTACTAAACATTTAATTGATAAATAAATAGGTTTGACAACATGAAACATTATCCTTGCTCTGAAGTGGAAATCTTGAGGAATATTGAGGAATATAATCTCTAGCCCGCCCTCCTTCCTTTGGAAGGAACGGAACGGAACATACTGCACTCTAGATTACAGGACTGTTTTGTCTTGAATGTCTTCATTAGCGTTACCAATCCTGGGGGATTAAGTGTAAAAGGCAGTACGCAATCAACGCGCATTTAAGGAGCCTGCGGTGCGTTTTGTTGGTGTGTTACTGGGACGGTAGGCCCACTTGACTGCACTTAGTGTCGACGGCGGCTTAATGAATCGGTGGTAGTTTGTGGTGGTAGAGTGCTCAGACTGATTGAGGGCCCTGGACCTATTGTTGGTGCAGCCCAATCTGAACAACAAACTCCTGGAGCTGGGCTGCTCCTACCTTCCAGGTGATGTATGAACATGTTCCATTGTGAGCGAACGTCCTGGGGGTCCTCATGCAAGGCCATTGTTTTGAAGCAAGGGGATTACCACGGTAACCACACTTACAGGCTGCAACACTGACCCTCCAAGGAGGAGTGTCATATTGAAATGACAACAGCCCTTCCAGGAAGAATAAAACGCCTATCAGACATCAACGTGCAGTTTTCCTGGAGTCCTGTTCAAATTGTTAGTGTAGACAAGTAAATGGAACACTGTCCCAAGTTCAATGTTGCCCAGGGTATTCATTATTGTGTGGAGCGGATTGTGTGAAAGACAAAGGCAAATAAGGGTTAGTCTAACCAACCATATCTCCCCAAAAACTGTTGCTTTGGAGTGTGTCTGCAAATAAAGTAACTGTAATTGATATCAACAGAGTGCTTCCCATCAAACACAATGCATTTGACCATTACAACTACAATATCACAGTGCATTTACACGTAATACTGGTTGCATTAGCATTAGCATCACAAAGATGCTATTATGGTAATGTGCAGGTTCCATAATAGGCCTTCCTGTGCCTAAGGAAATGGTCCTGCCAATCAGTCTTTCATCAGCACAGCATCATCAGCAGGTGTACAATGGAAATCAAAGGCAAAACCTCTGGGAATCCAATGCCATGTACTGACAAATAAAGCAGATACTGACTGAGGGGTACCTTGGTTGTTTGTTTGTTTTTTGTAACTATAACGGATGGCTGTATCCTGACAGTTTAATCTTAACAGTCAAGCCAGATAAAAACCATAACTTAGAAAAAAAGAATTTAATATAAAAAAATGTTGTACTTCCTAACATACAGTGTGGACTTTTTATAATCACTTTTTTCACTTCTGAAGTCTTCTGGGCAAGCAAGTGTTAAATAAGGCAGGAACAGATCACCCTAGAAGGTGGACATGTTTTCTGTAGGATTGGCTATGACCATGATGAAACTACACATCTGACACATGTGACTAATTGCTGTAAACCACCAGTCACGGAATTTGATCCGACAATATGAAAAGGAGCAGGTAACCAAGGTAACAATTGAGTAGGCTTGCACCCGGGTGCGATCTGCATGACAACACATGAGGAGGAGTAAACACAGAAACACGGATGAGTCACGAGAAAACCACCTTACAATCTCTCCGCCTAAATTCAAGGACGTGTGCCTGGCGCATCGTGTCTGCACCACGCTTGCATAAATAATCCACTCTTTACTGAACGCCGGAGCTCTTTCAGGAAGAAAGTCCTGGCCTCGCCCACGTTCCCTCGCGTACTCATACAATCTCTGACCCCTTTCTGACCCCGGAGCCCACCACCTGAGCAAAGCTGAGCCTGTGCAAAGTGCTTTGCTTACGCAGGGGAAGAATTGGCCGAGAAGAGCACCTCAGAGGGGTGCAGAATGAAAAAGTTGGAGACCAGAAGCTGAACAATGAAGACAGGAACAATGAGCCGTTCCCTGCACACATTGTGGCAGATCTGCTTGCTGGGACACATCTCCCACGTTATCCTCTTACGCCGTTCAAGGTCTCTGAAATTAATTAATTTGCTTCCTATGAATAAACAAAGAACACTGCATTGCAGACTCCCATGTCAAGGCAAGAAAATAAAAGATTGGAGTTTACAAGCAGAAATTTGTACATAAACAGCAAAGGTATCTCAGCAACCAGACAATGATCCAAAATCCAATATTGCAAATATCCAAAATATCTATTAGAATTCCCTCGCCACTGTAATATCAAGTACCGGCGGTAAAACTGTTCATCTGTCAAACATGAATAGCTAACACAAAATAATTTAAAGACGTCACTCACAAGAACTCAAAGGTTTCGGTGCTGTATTGGTTTTGGGGTACCGACTTTGGAGTAAAGAAAACCACATTCTGGTATTGAATCATATCTTTCAGTGCTCGGTAGAGTATGTGCAAGTTTTTGTTTCAAATAATCCTTAATTAATAATTTAATTAAAGTTTTAGGTTAAGCTATATCAAATAACCATGAATAAATGCATTCAGTGAAATGCAGGGTAGCATGGTGTACCCCAGGAATAGAGATATCAGGCTCTGTTTCAGGAGAACCGTAGGACAAATCCTTATTAGTAAAGAAATAGAACAAAAATTGAAGTGTAAGTTACTAATTTTTCGGCAAATTAATTCAAGGTTTGAATCATCTTCTTTTTTTAAATACTGAAACGTGCAGATAAACAGACTAAAGAAAGGAATTCACAAATGCAAAATGTATTATATAATTACATTTAGAGTTTAACTTGAGTGGATATTTTCCCTGTATGTGGATTTTCTTAAACACTTAATTGGATTTTAGTTGAAGGCAGGAGTTGCAGTATAAAGAAAACTAATAAGAGGGATTAAAACGAGTTTACTGCTTGGCAACAGTCGCAGTTAAAACCCCATGGAGCTTGTTCTATCCCTTTAACGCTGAAAAATCCCACCAAAAATACATACAAGAACTAGAAGTGGTGACCCGTTTGTTTTTTATCCTCATGACGTACAAATATTCGATTTTTAAAATGCAGAGTGCTCCAGAATTAATCATATGCTTACAAAGAGGTACTTATATCCGCTGCACACTGATGAAGCATACACACAAGTGGAAGGTAGGTCCATTAGGAAATCTGCAGTAAAGACACCAGTTAAGTCACCGCGATGTCAGCAAATCAAAGCTATGTGAAGAGTTTTCATTTCCTTACTCCTCTAGCCAAAAACAGAAAGAAAAAAAAAACTGGTAGAATGGTTGCTTTCACTATTTTAATACTGTTTAGTTCAAATGGGGGGCATAGGACTGGAACAAAGGAAGGAATCTTTTCTTCCCATCAGAGTAAAACATTCACTTTACATAAGTGCAATCTTGATTGAGTCAATTGTATTAACCAGGAATGTTATAATACCATGTAAAAGAATGACTTAGCTGGCTAAATTATCGTCAGGCTAGGCACTAGAAATAAAATGTCAGTCAAGAAAGTGAGAACTAGACATTGGCTGTGGGTGGAGATGAGTTTGACCACACCGCTGTAACGCACTATTAGATCCATGTGATGGATCTATAAGGGGCTACATAAATGAATTATTTGTCAATAAAATAAAATAAAACACACATTGTCAAACAGCCTTCAAAATATTAAATTCAAATTTTATTACGAAAAAAAACAACAACACTTGTGGTGTGGCAAAAATACAAAAAACTGAGCTGGCTTTACCCATAGGCCATTATGGTAGTTCCATTTTTTTTATTTTTTTTATTATTACCAACACTACTTCTATGACATTTACCATATAGCATGATACCAATGCTCTTCCACAACTAACTGTATTCAGTGTTGTTGTTTTTTTTATTTATAAAGTAGACAAAATCCACTGGCAAGTTGTCATCATGGCGTTTTGGATTCATACAAAAAAGGTAATGTGAATGTACATATATACATAGAACTTTCGCAGAATTTTTTTGACCAGGAGACGGACCCCTAGGAGGGTGGATCGTCCCCATGTATAGCTTTGTACTTGGCCATCTCTTCCGGGAAAACTTTGCCCAGCTCAGAAATGAGAAGACTTTTAAATTTCTGAAAGAAAAATTGAGCCATCGTTACATCAGTCCACATTCATGATCTTTCAGTTGTTGTCCAAAAAAAATATTTCAATTCTGTGACCATTCACAAAATAACTCTGATACAGCCAATAGGGAAAAACTCATGACATTACACCTTAAATATCCATATACAACAGGTGTACATGAGAATTGCATTACTTTAACGTGCAAACCAGTCATATGGACATTACACCTTAAATATCCATATACAACAGGTATACATGAGAATTGCATTACTTTAACGTGCAAACCAGTCATATGGACACTACACCTTAAATATCCATATACAACAGGTGTACATGAGAATTGCATTACTTTAACGTGCAAACCAGTCATATGGACA
>JAOVYW010001241.1:0-16512 GCA_025775045.1 Hiodon tergisus | reverse complement strand
CTCTCTCTCTCTCTCTCTCTCTCTCTCTCTCTCTCTCTCTCTCTCTCTCTCTCTCTCTCTCTCTGTCTCTGTCTCTCATTTTTTTTCCTATCACAGATATGGCTAATTTGTGACGCACTGAGACAAACGGGCGAAATCACAAGTGATAAGTCTGTGGTAAAGAAGTAGCCACCATTAAACTCCTCTCTCTCTACAGTGTCCCACACTGAAAGGCATTCAGAATACAGTCCACTCAGGCTTGGATTGATGGTAAGTAACAAATAAGACATGCATTTATTGCATTTGCTTATGCCCATATACAGACAATGTTACAAATATAGATGCTGCTGATGGGTTTCATTTTATAGTTGAAATACAGTATACGTCCATTAAAAACTCCATTAGCCACCTTGTGAGCAAAATATTGCCGCTTCGAGAATATTTCTGTCAATAAGAGGACATATGTTCCATTTTCACGGAAATTAAATTGATCGCTTACTACTCGACCTCACCGAAAAGAGTTTGGACATTTTCTGAGAACGAAGGACAAAGTTTTTTCCATTGCTCTACCAAGTAGGTGAGAAATTATATGTTTCCTTTAAGCTCTTTGACGATCGCCCGTCTGAATCCACCTGTGCAGGATTGGATGAAAAGGGTTATCGCTGTGCCTCAACCGTGTGAGCACCTGTCAGTCAAATAAAGTGACGCGTGGCATCGACTCGCTGCTGGTGCTGGGTCGTCCCTGGCCTATAAGTGAAGGTTTCCACATTAATTACGGGACTCAGTCTTACGTTCTACAGTTACCAAAACGTCAGTGTGCTGTGTTAGGAGATGTTGCATTGATTGATAACGAGACCTTCCTGTAATTCCAACTTGCGTTTTTTTCTTTTGAGGCTTGCCACAAATAGTCACAGTCTTGGATGTCAATTGATATTGAAGAAAAGTAACACATCAACATTATTTTTTTTAATTCTTCAGAACTTGACTTCAGTTAGAATTATTGTATTCAAATGTATCTGATGCCTTTTGTTTGGCCAAACTTGATCTCTGTCCAGAATGTCCAGGTGTGTATTTTTATACCAAGAAATATTTTTTTAAAGACATCAGGACCACTTGGAGACTCTCACCAATAACCTAGCTGTCACAACTATGAACCTGGACAATAATCAGTGCACCCACCCTAAATACCTTCTATTTCAACAAAACCAGAAAAACAATACTTTTTTAAAATATTACATATATCCATGTAAGGTCATGGAAGCAGGCTCTTTCTAGACAACTGGAATAAGGTTATGCGATTCAATAACACTTGACTCCAAGCATGCATTAGCAAAAAAAAATATGTGAGGTCAATTCTTAATGGTAAGCAATACTTAGTTTTAACTCTGGAGAGTGTTTGAGGTAAATCATAACGAATAATTCAGTCTCAGTAATTGGCCTAATTGTTTAACCATCTAGTATTTTTAGTATTGCACATTAAGTCTTGCAATGACCATAATTTTAAAAAATTGCAGAGGGAACTATTATTGAAATTCAACATTGAGGACTTAAACCGTATCATTTAAATTTCCTCAATTAAATGGCACTAAAAGCTGCGTCTACCATAAATACGGAACGTAATTTTATCACCACAGCAGCCCTCACGCTCATCATTAATCGTTAATTGCTAAGCTGACACTTTTATTCATAAAACATAAGTCATTGATATTCTTGAGCACGCAACTGGGCCGTCAACTGGAGGCTAATAATTTATCATTGAAGTAGGGAGTCCTCACCAGATTATACATAGCAAGTAAAACCTGGAGTTTGGCACATCGCACAACCCAAAACCAACAAGCATGTTGTAGCTGAAGGAGGTCATTTCTTGACAATCATTAAGGACAGCTGCCCTAATACAAAACATTAGGCAAACACTAGATAGAGCTTGTTTTATATTTCGGACAAGCGTTAGTCAATCAACTCTTAAACTGAAATGATTTCCTCCTGTACTCAGCGAGAACTAGCATAATGTTACGAAAGTTATACTACCAAAATATATTGTTAAGAGTAGGGTGCACATAATATGTCTATACACCTTTTTCAACAAAAACCCAATATAAAATATGTTTTAACACTACTTGGATTTTGATGCTAGTGTAACTTGCTTGTTTGTGGTTGATAAGCTGATGAAGTACGCAAGCGTCTTCTGCATTTGAACTGATTAAATTAATATGAACAGCAACGTGTAGTGGTGTAACTCAGTAGTTGGGTTACAGCTTTCTCTTTCACAAGCCTTCTTTGACATAATTAGCATTAGTCTATAAAGATGTTAACTCCTACCCCACCAGCGGCTGCTGGGAGATGTCCTAATGACCCAATATGTAAGTAGGCATTGCCAGGCATTCCAGGTATAATGCAACCCAGTTGTTTCCCTCTCAGCAAACTGCTGCTTTTCAGTAAAAACAAAAACAAAGATGAAATCGGAGAGAAAAAAGAGAAAAGGGGGGAAAGAAAACACACAGAGGAAATAAATGATTGGATCTCTTGTTGTGGTAGGTGGTCTTTTTTACCTACACCAGCAAGGTCAGGCATCATCAAAAAGTGAAATGGCAATACCAGCCTCAGGGCGCGTGGGTCCCGCGTGCATTTCAGTATTGCTCAGGTTCATTTTTCATTCTTACCAGTAACACCAGCCCACTCTCGTTGTGGGATAGGCAGCTCAGCGATGCCGCGCGTGGCCGCTTCACAGAGTAGATCCTCTGAAGTTTGTTGCTTTTAACCACTAAATGGCAAAATGATTACGGTGTTTCTTTGGCTAAGTTCATGGCCCCCGTCTTGTACTTGCCGCTGAAATAATATCAGCTGCCAAGGCAGCACACTACACATGTGTAAGATTTTTTGTTACAGCACGTTATCAACCCAAGGGGCAAGGAGAAATAATATCTTAAGTGCAAATGCAACACTTTCTGTTAAAGTGACAATTAAATAAAAAATACGTTATGTCCTATGACATTGTTAGCACTTATGGAATGATAAATAAATTCTCTCAAAACTACACAAATAGATCCACTGCCCAATCATCAGATGTTATAGGCAAGGTTTTTATTTTATTTGTCGTCGTTACTTCATTTAAACAGGGCTTCTGACCATATTCATCAAATTCTTAAGAAGAGAAAAATACCTTTCCTCTCAAGTATTAACCATTCCAATATAAAGGCCTTGTTAGGTAAATTGAGCTTAGGGAGTATGACCACTACAGTATTAACAGCAGTCGGCCATCATTCTTCTTTGGTTTGGCAATCCTTTCAATTGCTCATGGTTGTCCACATTTTGCTTTAGAATCCAACTCACTAATTACAGTCATTTTGATTTTCATCAAAGCAAGTAAAGTAAAAACCATTTGCTCAACACCGTCCTCTGGCCCAAAGGGACCCTGTCATGACGAGTGTTGCAGTTTAACCGAAAGAAAACACTACTGTCTTCCTCAGGCTTTAGGTGAACCATGCCAGTGAAAAACCTGCAAATTCATTCAAAACTTTTTTGTCTTGATTATTTGCTGTGAAAATTACATCCTTTGAAATGCAAACAACAGAACATGATCTAAACAACAGAATACTGATCTTAAGGGGTTTTATTTCATTGTAACTTTCATTTACTGACCTTGATTGTTAGTAGTTTAGACGGACATTTTCAAAAGAAAGCCAGGGAACAACACATATTTTGAAAGGGGGTACTTTCAAGGTAGAACATTAGGGCACAATTAAGGAAGGCCTTAGGTTTGTT
Source organism: Hiodon tergisus (assembly GCA_025775045.1). Classification (NCBI taxonomy): domain Eukaryota; kingdom Metazoa; phylum Chordata; class Actinopteri; order Hiodontiformes; family Hiodontidae; genus Hiodon; species Hiodon tergisus. The sequence continues at coordinate 12,771 of JAOVYW010001241.1, read as the reverse complement.
TTTAATGTTGCAACATTGAAGTCTACATTACCTGCACTGAGACTGACTCACACACAAACGTTGACCCAGTCAATTAACCCATAGTAACTGGATGTCTGGATCAATCACCAGGGGCACCATTTTAACATCTCTGACTGCCAATCTCACAGGGATTTCTGGTTATATCAAATAACAAAAGTTCTACATTTTATTTGTGGGCACCTTTCAAGAGAACCAAGGGCACTGTACATGGAAATAATAAAATATAAATAAATATAATATATCTTTAGCACGCAGCCTGGACAGCTATGGAGGTCCGCCCCCTTAGGCAGCTATGGGACAAGCCTAGGCTGACCCTGACTGACAGGCATGACGGGGTGCCACATCCACAGGACATCACCTATACTCCTTCCTGGTTTTCATAATGAGAGCACACTCAGGTGCTCCCAATTTAAAGACGGAAAAAGCTGAGATAGATGTCAGGATTCAAACTGAAAAGTCTGTTTTTGTTGAGATTTGTTGTGTTGTTGTTTGACTTTTGAAAAAATAGATAAAATGGCGTCGTCCTTCATGTTCCCAGGGTCCTTGCAGTAGGAGCAGAACTGCCCCCTCTGTCTTGCCAGGCAGTCCTTGGTTTCATTTCATGTCGGCCGGCCCCATGCAGCCACCAATTTATGGTGTTGTTATAGTCACTCCAATCGCTGTTAGGGGATTCTCTGCTGACCCTGTGTCGTTTTTTTCAACCAATCAGGTTTTGGAACCGAACTGTGAGACACCGGGGGCGTGCCCTACCTGAGGATGATCGAGGCTGAATCAGAGGACTGTTTTATGTCTTTTTTATAAGAAAAAATGCGCTATTGGTTAGATATAAATAGTTTTTGCTTAACATAAACAAGCAACAAAATCTCAAAAAAAATTTGGGTCTAAAACCCTGCTATCTGACTTGTATAATCTTTAAACTGTCAGCCCTTGCATAGGTGGTGTCTGGGCTGTGGGTGTGGCCCCACTTCTTGCTTCTCCGTCAGGGCCGGCCTGAGCATGTCCCAGAGCTGAGAGAAAGCGGGTCTACAGGCTGCTTGCCACAAGGTTATTACAGATTATGACGCAAGACAATGAAAGATGTTTATGATATGATTATGATCCTTTTACTCTGTTGCATGAATGTACCCTAAATTCTGATTCTATTTTGGAGATATTAAAGACTATTCAGAAGTAAAATTTGTCAATAAGTCGGCTAAGATTAAAGGACTGAAGGATATTAGCAGTCTGGTGAATATGAAGTATGAAGTTATGCAATGGCCTCAAGACAGCTGAAGACAGCTATTGTTTACAATCCCTGATACGTCATTAAGAAATAGCTTGAAGAACAATGTGCTTCCAGCTATCACTAGCAAGCAGCAAGCAGTTCTGTACCTATGCACAGGTCTCAAATCAGTTCTCAAAACACGAGCATGAATTTTTCATTTAAACCTCCCTGTTGTGCATCCTAACAGCTGAATGTTGTTTGATAATTTAATGGATTTTTTTTCTCTTTAGAACTTTAAATTATTTGGAGGTTATGAGGGTAAAATTTGGGTTTCTTTTTCAAAGATATTTCTATAAGCAGGAGTGCAGCGGAAGACCCTACTGGGTAGTCACAGTCAGCCAGAAGGAATGCTCGGTTCTCTATAAAATCAGTTTCATTCCAAATAACCGTTCCTTGTATCCCCCCGACATTACCTATGCACACTGCAAAGACCGTGATTGCTTTTGTAGCACTTACAGCTTACTGTGAGTACCTAATCAGGTTCACCCTCCCCACTTCATTCATCGTCAAGAGGGCGAGGAGACTTAAAGGCTTTCAACTCCCTTTCATTTGAATCATGCCAGACAAAGTGTGATCCGTAATGGTTTATCCTGTTTAAATTCCAAGATGCAGAATCCAATGCAATTTCTAATATATACCAGTGTGCAGGTACACGGGACATCACTTCTTTAACCTTTGTTAATACCCCTTTACGGAATCTTCAAATGAAACCACCATTCTCATCAGGTGAGGCTCGGTTCTTCGCAAAACATTTAGGGATATTAATTAGAAGTCTTTCTCGCATGGGAAACAGCTGACCAGAATGGTATAGAAAAAGAATCAAGTGATGGTAATCAAAGTCAATGTAATACCTACTTATTGACTCTTTTGTTTGGTGTTGTGGTTGGTGGGAGTATATACGCACAAAGATAGGGTTTTGGTTAAGGCTCGACACTCAAGACCACACGGTGTTTTTAATGCACACGCACGCAAGGAACACAGCATTTTGCCATTGATTAAAACTTTTTTTTTAAACAAAAAGAAGAAATATGACATCCATGTCGTATTATATTTTTACTATTACTGTTTCTGTTACTTACAAGACATTCTTTTCCAAGGGGATTTAAATTGATCAAGACATATTTGGTAGGAAATGTTAAATATCCAGCAACAGGTATTTAAAAATGTGATTCTTGATACATTAATTTTAACACTGCAGAGTTTTCTTAGGGACATTTTTAAAATTAAAACGCTGACTGTGCACATTGCTCGGAAGATATGATGGCATAGGGAAATATATTTTTTGTTTTGTTTACGCTTGAGAATATAGAGAAACCTGGAGAAATAAGATGACATATTTACATTTTTTACATTGGAAGTGGTTGTTAAGAGGATTGTCTTGTGAAGACACAAGACATATTAGACTGTTGTGAATTATTTACAGAGCGACGAGGTCTCGTTCACTTGATGGCATCAACTCTGTCAACTCAGACTTCTGAAATAGAACGTAGCAGTGCCACTGATAGGTTCCTGGTTATTGATGGAGTTAAAGGAAGTACATTTTCCAGGCCAATGTCGGTGTGTGGTTTGACATTTCAGTATTCCCAGCACTGTAAACGTCATTGTTTTGCTCGAGAATCATTTCATGTCGGAGCCAATGGCTCTTTAAAATGCTTTTATAGATACCGTCTCTGAAATTCCAGGTATAGTCAGGAACTCTTGAAGGCAGATATATGGCTAAGGAAGAGCTTACTCCTCTCGTCAGACCTGAGAGACTTGCAAAGTGCTAACCTAAGCAGGGTTGACACAATTGTCCTGTTTACACATCATATTCAATGAAGACTTGTTGAGGGCAGCTCTGAATTCAGATCCCAACTAATTGGGATGTATAAAATGCTTGATCGCCTCACTGGTTTTCCACCTGGAGGACGGGGAAGGGCAGAGTTTGATTGATGTCCACTCACTGTGCCACGTTGTGCTTTGGCCATCTCGAGGGAGCTGGGCCAGAGGATAAACTTGAGATCCTCATATCAGTTTTCAGAGGAACCTTGAATATTTAATGTAGCAGGTCTTGCAGCAGACGCACATAGATGGGCTCACTCAGCAAACGAGTACACGTGCTCTACCCCACCCATAGCAGCACGGAGTCAGACTGTCCCACAAAGCTGAATTCCTCAGTACATTTTTTAATTGTTTGTTTGCACATTTCACGAACTGGCAAAAAGAAAATAGATAATGCAATAATAATAGTAATAATAATAATATTAATGATAATAATAATAATAATAATAATAATAATAATAATAATAATAATAATAATAATGATAATAATGATAATAATAATAATCTCCTGTTACGTAGATTCACATACAGACACCTTGACTTTTCAAGGTATTTTATAAAGTACTATCGTGATAAAAATGTTTTGATTTGGTCCAAGCCTGAGATTTAATCCGCACATGTTGACATCATTACATGAAGATAAGAGGTACTATCAACAAAAGGCTGAGATGCTAAATGTTTAACAAATCAGAAACTCCCTTTGAAATATGAGCTCGAATCTGTTCGTTTTTTTTTTTTTTTTAAACCGAGTATGTTCTGCCGGTCTGGCAAGCTCCCAAAGCGGGTGTAACCGAAATATTTGTTCGTGTTGGGCATTAGCGCCAGCTGCCAGTGGTGAATAATTTATTTTAAAACTCGCTTCTGATATATGAAAGCAACGAAGACGGAGCCCATTTGACGCGGTCTTTTCTTCTGTATGTGATAGGATGGAAGTGCCCGGTGCTTGCTTAATCGGCGAAAACCGAGGGACTACGTGTTTGCTTTTTCGTTACTGCGGTGTCGCCAATTAGTTTTTTGTTGTTTCTTTTCACCAAAATGGGTGCCTTGAGTTACTAGGGTAAGATAGAAAATAGAAAAAACCTTTCACTTACCGCTTGGTATAGTTTTTTTTATATTTGTTGTGTTTGATGAATGATTCCTTAATGTTTCACTTTGTTTTTATGCTTATGTCGGTGCCTACAGTTAGCCGAATGTGCAATTGTTTCTGAGTATGCGGTAAAAGTATTCTAACAAATACGAAAGTGAACATGGTAAATTAAATAGACTTGTTAACAGTTTTGAATTCAGTTAAAGTTCAGGAAAGTTTTTGCTGCGTTACAGTTCAGTACTTTTATTCCCTAGATTTTGCAGTGTTCAAGGGGAAATGGCCACTGGGGTAAATTATCTTATTAACATAATACAGTTAAATCGATAGTTTTGTTAAAGGTAAAAATAATTTTAAAAAACCAACCAATAAGCCCTGACTAAATGGCTTTTTGGCCATTGAATTTTATCATTTATTTTTGTATTTACCTATAGAAACTTATATATTCCAAATATAATATAATATTGGACGGCATGAAATTACATTTGTTCTGACTCAGGTTTGGGGCTGTAAAGTAGGCCTACATAATGATGATAAACGACGCTGTTAATGATATCATATACAGCACTTTGTCATTATCACCTAATGTGAAAATGGATTAAATAACTATGACAGGCCTAGTCGTTTTGGCAGCTGTGCCATTAATCCAGAAGAAACCGGTTTTACCAAAGAAGGTTTTTGTTTTTTTTGTCCTTGTCGTATAATGAGTTTCTAAATTTTGTTTTCGCGGGGAAAGCGAGTTCACGACATGTTCTACATGATTACAACCAAAAGACACAAGTAGAACTGTACACCGATAAACACGATAATATATCCGTAGTATATATGAATTAAAGTCACAATAATGCACTTGTAAAACGCAGCTAGCAACAGGTTTTTCCATAAAAGAAAGCACTGAATTAAACTAACGGTCTTACACCATTAAGTTCTAAATAGTAACACTGATTTCATGGAACAGGTCCAGTGTCTGTATGCTTCACCATGGGCTGGCAATGGAGACTACAAAAGCCCCAAATCCCCGACAAGATTAAATTAATTTAGCATCGACTTCCCTTCCTGCCAGATTCGGCGACAAATCACATTTGCTGATTTTTCTTTTTTCTTAACGTTTTTATCTGCGGCAGTGAGCCTGTGCACTGTCAGTCATCGGCAGATCCACTGTTGCAATCTGTACTTTCTTTGTGTTCTCTCTGCCCTCTCCTTAATTGTATTCCCCGATGGGTTTCCTGTGATGGATATACTTCCTTTCATAATTTCCAAGTTATGTATCCTGCTCTTTCCCAATCCCGTTTTTAAAAAAAAGTATTTCAGCAACTCAAGCTGCTATTATTAGTATTGTTATTATTATTGTTGTTATTGTTATTATTCTTGTTGTTTTTGTTCTTGCTATGAGACGTCCTGATAATGTGGATTGCATGTAGACCACTTCAGTACTGTGAAACACTGACTTAAATGTATAATTGAGTTTATATGTTGTTTTATCAAATGATTAACCATGAGAATCTGGTTTTCTCTTCCTGTGGGGATTGATTAATTATGAGGTACTGTTCAGTCATAAACATTGACAAATAATTACCAAAATATATGACGTCGAATAAACTTAAAATTATCAAGAGACGGTTGCTATTATACCTCAGCAAAATGTGCGATTTTCAGACACCACGGACTTGTATTTCCACACGGAAATATTTATTGTGAAATCCTACAAACGGACAGCAAAGAGAGTGCGCGTACTATGAGAACTTAATTGCAGAGATAGAGACAGTGATAGTTACATTCATTTAAAATGAGTTTCTGCTATTTAAATTAACTTAAAGGATCATTCCAATCATTTTAATAATTTTATCGAGATAAACAATACAGCGTAAAAATACTTTTAAGCAGAATTTCGTTATTTTCTTACGCATCACAGTTTCATGGCAAGAACAGTTTCCCGCAAAACGTTCGGATTTAAAAAAAGTTTTTTTAAAAAAAGAATTTTCTCTTTGGAGCATGTAACCTGCATTCAACACGTGCTTCTCGTTAATTTTATTACGTAAATGTTGGCAGAAAATGTACCTTAATTTATCTGAATATACCAACTGTTCCTCCGAAATAACTCAGGAGAAACCTGAATTCTCAAATAATTAACTAGCTATGTTGTTGTGTGAGGGTAGTGTCGTGGAAATATTCTTCGTCTGCGCAGTATGGTAGAAATGGATTACACCAAACATGTAGTGTCGTTGACCTTTCGAATATTAAGACGGCGGCCTTATAATACCCCAATGGTCAATTCGCTCGTCCTGACGGTCGTGTTCATTGGCTTAAGGAGTGTCCAGGTAGTTAATGGACAAGAACGTCTGTATTACAGTATTATAATGTATGTTTATATGATAATGAGAGAGGGAAGCCCGTCCATACTAATTCACACCCCCTAGACGTTAATTTGGACAGGTTTCAAAAAGTTACAATCCCACTTCTTTCTTAATCATTTTGCTCAATCTCTTTTTATTTAAACTCCGCAGACATTCCCGCAATGTCGGGTCAATGCAAACGGGAGAGGAAATACGCGATTGAATAATTGACAATGCGTTCATTACTTCTTCTTGACGTTTGTTTCAATAAATATGAGGAATCGTGCTCCAAAGTGTTTATTTACATTTATTTATTTATCGTATCAAAAATTGGAAAATAATAATAATAATGTCAGATGTTTATAGACAAGGACCTAATTTATTTAACAAGATTCCTTTTTTGTTTGTTTGTTGTTGAACTAGTTAAGAAATTAGTTTAAACCAGAACATATAACCGCAAAGTCGACAAATAATTCACATTTTCCAACCGTAATTTTCCAAATGATGGTGTCATACCTGTTTGCAGCTTGTCAATGCATGCTCAATCTTCTTTGTCAGCTGTTACTCCAATGTATTGGGGAGCTACTGGCCTACTAGCTCGGCGATTTTTCAACATTTCTTCATTTAAGTTGCGCCAATAAATAAACAGATTGTTCACAAACAGATTTATCAGGAATATGTAGACCAAATGCCTAAATACCCATTTTTATATGTGTTATCTGTAAAAAGATTTTATATAAATAAGTTATATATCAAGTTTTAATCTCCCAATTAATTTGCCTATGTATTAATATGTTCCCGTTATATTAATGTAGCCTTTTATAAGTGAAAGATATGTTGCATTACAGTAGGAAAGCAGTTATAAAGACGACTGGGGCAGACAACGTGCCTCGATTGCCATTACACTGAAGCAGCGTGAAAAATAGTGGTGTTAATTTTAAACGGCTAAATTAGCAGGTTAGTTATTTTAAACGCTAATGTACATGTCGTGGTTTGACACCAGAGACTTTAACAAAAAACATGATAACTCATAAAAAGCAACCATTTTAATATTATTGCTGTTATTGTTTTCGCTAACGTTAGTGGTAACTGAGACATCACTTTCAATTGGAGAATATCATGAATTAAATTAATTATTTATAAAATCTAATCTTATTAAATATTAATGATTTCCAAAGTCCTTAAAATAAGATTTGTAGGTATGTGTGAATTACATTAACTAGCCTATATATTCACTCGACATGTTAACATAATGCTGATGCTGAAAATGAATTTTTTAAATACTACTAATATGGAAATTAGACCTATCATCAATTTCCGTAATTCAAAATTTTGCAGAATCGTATCTACATGGTAAAAATTAAGATATCTTACCATCTTCACTATTTACAAGTAGTTAGTTCTATTCTTTATTTCCTAAAATATCACTTACAAAAGGAGGTAGATAAAAAGGGTTTTAATTAGGAAAACTGTTCATTGGCTTTCAGATGTTACCTCGTCTATCGGTAAAAAGCTTTATGGGTTATTTTGGTTGCAATTCAATTTCAAGATTCCCCATTTATCTTCCTTTTACCACCTAGTGCAGTTTCGGGGTCAGTCCACTGAGTAAGGCGGTTTTAATCTAAAGCTTCTACCAAATAAGATTTCAGACTCTATACACCACAGTTCTTAAATCTGACACGCTTTCTACCGTTGAAGATGTATATATGACACGGAATGAAAACCATTTTTTATGTTCAAAATTCAGCAGCTAAGGCACTGCCAAGGTGTTGCCCTAATATGTAATATAACTCTTATGCTGAAATCTCTAGTTAAATACCATAATGACTTTTAAAGCCGGTAAGGGAATCTCTACACCCTTACATTTCTGACTTACTTACCAACTACACTGCTGGTCGTGGTCTTGTGGTCACCCGGTGCCGGCCTTTTGGCTGTTCCCCTGACTAAATTGCATTCAGTGGGTGACGGGGCCTTTTCCTCTTATGTACCTAGGCTTTGTAATACACTTCCTTCTGAGATGTGCGATTGCATTTAGCAGCATTGTATCTTATAGTGGTTCCTTGTTTTGTAAACATCTTATTTCTACTCATATAAATAAAAATCTAATAGATGAAGTTACATGCATTCTCTTTTTAAATTCTAGATTTGTATGACGTAAACTGTTTTTGTTATTGCATATTGCTTTGATTACTGTATTATCATTATTATTCTTAATATTATTATTATTAGTGGTAGTAGTAGTATTATTATTGGTATTATTGTTGTTGTTGTTGTTATGTTAGACAAAAGGGACCCTGAGTAAACAAATAACATACCGTTTCGATACGAAAAAGTTATTGCCCCCTTAGACTTAGACTTGATTATTCACTCACAGCACCATTAAGGAATCGTGGCCTACTTGTGCTGGTTTGTTTCAGATCCTTGTCTTGCTGCGTGACCCAGCCGCCCTTCAGCTTCTGTTGAATTGATGGTTTGTAGAATTCTCTGATATAGAGCAGAATTCATGGTCCTTTCAATAATGGCAAGGTGTCCTGGTCTTGATGCAGCAAAGTATCCCGAACCCTAACACTACCACCACCATGTCAGACGATTGGTACTGTTGGTATGCAGTTCTACACCGAATGGGGCCCATGTCAGCCAGAAATTTCCCCTTTTTTACTTACTCGTCCATAGAACATTGTTCTAGAACGCTTGAGGATCATCCAGGTGCTTTTTGGTAAATTTGTGATATGAACTCACGTTCTTTTTAGTGACCAGTGGTTTCCACCGTGTTTCTCTACAATGAATCTTATTTTTACCCAGTGTCTATGGTGTCGTAGCTGAGGCGAGACAGGCCTGCAGATCTCTGGCTCTTTGTGACTCCATGGATGATATTATGCCTAGTTCTTGTAGAGATTTGGCAGAATAGCCCCTCCAAAGGAAGATTCACTACTGTCCTAACCTTTTTCCATTTGGACAATATGGCTCTGTGGTTCAGGGGAGCCCCAGAGCCTTAGAAATGGCTTTGTTCCACTTTCCAGACTGATAGGCATCAGTGACATTTTTTTCTGAGGAGTTCAGGAATTTCTTTTGATTGTGGCCTGACGTGCCTCGAGAATATATGTGCTCTCGGATGGTAAGGGCCAAACTCATATTTAAATTGGGCAGGTTTGGCCCAAATCAGTCTTCATTGTTAACCAAAATACTGAAACTCCATGCCCCAATTATGCCTTGAATTAGGTTAACGGGGGGCAATAATATTTAGACACATGGAGATTGCATGTTGGTTTACCTTGGATACCATGTGAATAAAAGAAACACCAAACTTAGGTGTATTTTTTCCCCCTTCCAACATATACTACCATAACCCAGACAATTGTGTATGTATGTGTACATATTTAGCAATATCCAAACACATGTTTGTTGAATCAAAGTTACAGCCAATCACTTATGGACATGACTTATATTTTAGTTATATTTTAACTGGAATAACCATTGGCTAATCGGGATTAGGGATTGAAATGGCATAACACCAGGAAGACGAGAACAAACATGGGCCAATGGACAACTATTTATTATGTTGTAGTGATTTTAATAGAGGCCATTTTTCTTCAACATTTTTGTTACATTGTTTGAACATATTTGACTTTCAAGAATCTACAGAATCCCATGCATTCTTTGCAAACCAATAACTCCTATATCACTGAATCATAAATACGGCAATTGTGTGTTCTTCACCAACGTTCTGCCAACATGTGAAGAAATGGTAACAGCCTGCTGTGTCGCAATAAGTACCCAAGGTCTTCGAAAAATAAAAGCAGAATTGTTGTGTCCGAAGCTTAAAAGCTTTGAAATAAAAAGTTATACTCAGGGAAGGATACTGTCTCTGTCAGGTTTCTTTAAACAACTGACCCTGAACGGGTTAGGTCTCCTTTAATGGAGTCATTCTCCTAAGCCTGTTAGGCTACAGCAGACTCATGAAACTCTCTCCTGTTTACACGACAGGGTGTAGACGGGACACTGCAAAGTCAGTGTTTTTCAACAGCGTTATAATGTGGCAATAACCCATTACAGGAAGGGGGTAAGGGCAGACACTGCAGGAACGCACATGTCCTAAACCAGATAGTGAACGTCTGGCTAGTGTCTACCATTTGAGTGGGGCACAGGGCCTGAAGTCATCGCTGACTTAAGAGATACCGCGTTCAAAGCCTTGGATGATCGAGTCAGGACACTTCATGAGTGGACCGGTTAGGCTACCTTCTTTCACAAAGGCACGGCCTCTTTTAAACTCCCCTTACTTGCCCCTCCCCCGATGACTTGTAGAAGAGAGGAGGCAAATAATGAAGAACGGCATTGTTTTCTGTTTTAATCTTATCAGACGCACTAATTGTTTGTTTGCAATGTGCGTTGATGACCTTTTTTACAATTTCATGCAGCGCAGTGTTGAAGGGAGGCGTCTGGTAGATCCAGACAACCTGGCTCCACTGGTCATCTCTGTAGGCTAAATGAGACTACCGATTTGAAGAGACAGGTGTAAATCTCAATGACATTTCTGTCTGCTCTAGGAGTGCCGATCACCTTAAGGGAAATCATTTATTGCTATAAGCAAAGCAACTTTCGTCTTTTTTCTCTGCCATTGACTTGTCCCCAAATTATTTTTAATAAACGGTAGAGGGGGAAAGATAATTCAGGTTGGGTCTAGATTTAAGTGATTAATAAAGCATTCAGTACACACAGAGAAAGTACTTTGACATTACATTATGCTACCAAAAATTTACTAGTTATTCATTTATTCATTATATAAAGTAATCATAGTATTCATTTATTTAAAAAAATAATACCACAATAAACACTCAAAACAGATAGCATAGGCTTAAAAAGAATACTCGGTCAAGATATGTTTCATTCATGTTCTCTTTAAAGGTACATGACATGTCAATGCCATCCATCTGTGCTGTCAATAAAAGGTACATGGAGTAGAATTGATATTACTGGATTTGTCTTGGTAGTGTTACTTGGTTGTGTTGATAGAAACCTTTTACAGGAATATTTAACCAGTTTATACAGTAACAATCAGCTGACCAAATTTCTTATTACGACAGATATTTCAATATGAATACGACTGCTACACCAGCACAGATATCAGGCTAAAAAAATAATGTTTATGGTTGCCAAGACCAGAGAGAGATGGCCCACGGCTATCTGGGGAACTAGGTTTACTTCTGTTTATTTCTGATTTGTTTGTTATTTTATCTTTATGTTTTGTGCTGTGTTGTCATGTGCTGTCTACAGAAAACAAACAAAAAATCTAAAACAAAACACGGCAACACTTTTTTGTTTAAAAAAAATTGGAGTTAATAAAGTAAAGATTTTCAGAGTTATTTATTAGCAAACAGTAAAATGTCTTTAAAATCAAAAGTTTTTACTGTTTACACCATGGCCTCAAGCTACCTATACCTAGCCTGTTCTTAATAAAATGATGACGGCTTCAGTTTTTCACAAACAGACTTTTACCTTGAGAACAATCAAATCATTTATACAATCTTTTGATGAATCATCCCAGCTAAATAACTGAAATTCCACCTTTAATTGCTATAAACTTTCCAATGTATGTCGAAAGTGCTTTGGTCTCTATTGTCTCCTGAATAGGTTAAAACTGGTGATAGTATAACATTCCAACTTAAATCACATTAAAAATACGTATGATAAATTCTCATTTTAACAGACAGGATGGGAGGGTTCAGGTTAATTACCTGCATTTGTTTTTAATTTTAAAGCCCAGCATAATATTGTTTTTATTAAATAATGAATAATCTTGACATAATGAAAGTCAAATCTTGCTCATAATGTGCTATAGTGCACTTATAAATCTTCTTTACATATTTCTGTCAGCGAAAATGGAAGCTAAGACCCACCCTCCCCCAGCCGCCTCTCATTCATATTACTTTCAACATTAGTCCAGCCAGGTTCAACTGACGTTCAAAAACTCCCCCTCATTAAAAGCAAAATGGCCTTATGCAAAACATCTGTAAGGGGTACCAGAATAAATGACAATACTTCTACACACCGCTTCCTTCGAACTTTTCTTTCATGTGGCTTTCTTGTATTCTACATTTTGGAGTTTTGAGGCCTTGTTTGTGTTTCAAATGTCATAAGGCTTGGGAAAGTTTAACATTAAACACATGTGGCCAAAGTGCAATGTACATATGGAAGAGTTCACTGGCACATTTATTCTGTCCAATCATTCACCTTTGTCAAGTGTGTATATA
>JAOVYW010001240.1:1908-12348 GCA_025775045.1 Hiodon tergisus | reverse complement strand
GCTACCTCGTCTCGCTACACCACCGTTGGCCTATGCTGGCTTATTGTGCTGCATCGCCTGGCCGCGCACGTGCACGTCAATTTGCGCTACCTCGTCTCGCTACACCACCGTTGGCCTATGCTGGCTTATTGTGCTGCATCGCCTGGCCGCGCACGTGCACGTTAATGGGCGCTGGCCTGTCTCGCTCCGTGGCCAGCGTGCGCCAGACCGTCTCGCTACACTGCAGGTTCAAACCCGGGGTCGACGGTATTGGTGACGGGAGTGAGAGGAACAGAGTAGAGCCTTAAAAGTAAGGGAAAAGCTCCGTCACGCTCCGGGCCCCCTCACTCAGCAGTCTCTCATAGCGAGAGGAGAAAAGTGTCCACTGCACTCCACTTGAACCTCGCACCCCTGTCACCAGGGGACGCACCTGGATCGTAGACCCAGCCGTCAACATCCCCTCTAATTGTTGACCTCGCCCTGAGAAACGTTAACTTACTTCGACCTGATCTTATTCCTGAAAATGTACATCTGAATGAAAGTCGTCTAGCTTTACACGTTACTAATACCCCGAGAACGCTTTCTGTAAATATCTGTGGGTTTGGTTTTAAAATACTTTTCCATAATGCTTGGATTAAGAAACAGTATTCCGAGCTTGAGAGACAGATGTATATGCGCGCGCGTGTGTGTGTGTGTGAGATAAGCATGAGCCTTATGATCTGGTATTGGCAGGTTTAGATTCCAGAGGATGCCATTGGTTGATTGTGACTGGGTGAAAATAGCTGCGGTGCACAATTAGCCTAGCGCCACCCGGGCTGGGCAAGTAGGTAAACGTATAGGAAAACCCCTTACGTCTGATCCAGATGGGAACAGCTTCTACCCGTGGCAGGCTGTAAATGCGAGTAACACTTTAATGGTCAAATCTAACTGAACGATTCTCTAATGCAATTATCTATACTAACTCCAGCTCAGTTCAAACTGAGGGGATTAAAGAGATAAGATCGTTTATGCCATTTGTGGTTGTTTGGACCGCACAAAAAATGCTTTAAAGTTTTTCATAACATACAGATAGGCTTAAAAATGAGAAAAGGAGAAGGTGTAGAGGTGACAACCGACGTCCCCATGTGGGGGGACTGACACGTGTGGCGTACACTGCGGCAGTCCCCGAGTGGCTTTTCACCCTCAGGCGCAGGCCGGGGCCGTTTCAATGCCATTCACTCACTGGCAAAAAAGCCAATATGAGCTTTTAACCAGTCCCATTGCCAAGAGTGGTGGGCATGGAGACTATGGCGAGGCAGGTGGCGTGGAGACGGTCGCCTCAAGTCCAGGGCCCAGTTAAAGTCGTCAGGCAGCTAGGGTGCTAGGCAGAATCGGGCCTGCCCATGAGTGGCTCTGTAGGAATACTGGATTAAGAAAAACCTTCCCATTCCCTCCGGTACTTCACAGATGTCCACTTATATTACACTTCGATTATCCGAAATGATTTTCAGCTCAGTCAATTACATCATATTTCTGCTTGAAAAATTAGCCCAGTCAGTCTAGCTTGCCCTGTTAATGGGTACTGACAAATGAGGACAGAGCCCAGGCGATGTTTGGGTTTCTCGTCTGAACAAGAAAACCGTACACAGACATATCTCACTATGTCAATGCAGCACCGTCCTCGTCAGAACAGGTGTTCGCCAGGTGAGCCGTGTTCACAGCGCCTGGCCAGTCTGGATCAAAGTCTGGATCTCCTGACAGTGAGTGACGAGATGAGCGTGGCCAACATCCACAGATTCCCAGACCGCGCCGTCCCACAATGACGGCCAGCAGCTTTAAACAGCGCCCCACCTCTTCAGAGACTGCAGCCGTAGGGCTCTTTCAACAAGCCCCACAATTCCACTACAACCCAGAGAGCACAATGGTGGACTCTATTCTGCAGGACGGACCAGACAACGCTCCGGCACAAACTCAGACAGTGAGTCACCCAGCATCTGACCCGAGTATAAACCCTTGGGAGTGGATGGAGGTCGAACGGCACACTCATCAATTCGTCCAGACCACAGAGCTGTTGATTGCCTACACTAGTCGACAGATATAATCGGTATTCAAACACCCGAATGAGCCATTACTGGTTGCTCACAGGAGCTGCTGCCCACATCTCCCATTTTTCAGAAGCCAGTCACCGCAGCCTCTGAACTCCTAATCTGCCAGCACTGGCAGTCTTTGTGTGAGCAGGACGGTAGAAGTTGAATAGACTACAGAAGACTGAGCATGGATTACTAATGATAAGGCGAAGGTAATTACCGAGTATGTTGGAACGGATGGGGCAGGATTAAGAGACATTGCGTCCACAATAAAGCTGACGGTGGACCCAAGAGATAACACAGAGGGGACACCTGTGGCTTCACCCCCCCCCCCCAATGTCAAACCATCCCTCTCCTGCACTGCCCGTTTCAGCCCACTGTTCCCTCTACACCTCTCTTCTCTTTCGAAAGGAATGGTCTTTTCATTATAATGTGTGCGTCTCGGAGAGGAAGGACATTTAATTAAGAGTGCCTTCCAATAAAAGGTTCCAATGCTCGTCTGGAGAGAAACAGTCTCGGGGAACCTCTTCCCTGATGGCAGGTCTGAAGGTACTCTATCGCATAGATTCCTTGAAACAGTGCCGGTGCACTGTAACTCTCTTCTCTCAATGGTGCAGAGTTCAGTGGTACGAAAGCCTATTTGAGTTACATACTTTGTTTTTCTGGAGACAAGAAGAGCGGTCTCCATAGTCACACATGCCTTGACACACAGCAGGGTCAAATGGACACAGGGAACTGAGAGCCCTGTTGTTTCAGCAGGCCCCACAAGCCTCGCCCCCTCTCCTGTCCCCTCTTCACGCAGCTCTGCTGCTCGACGGGACAGCACAGTGACTCAGTCTTGCAGGCGGTGGTCAGATGGGCCCTAAGGTTCAGAGAGACCAGGTGCAGGAGGGCACTACAATGGGCCAGGGATATGTAGCCAAAGCAACTGGAGGGCCTCATAGTTGACCTGGGACATTCCCTAAAAATTACCAACAGGTTAACTTCATCAGACAAACATTACGCAACAGATCTGGAAACTGGTCAGAGGTCCTCTAGAAAGAAGTTCAAAAGAATTCTAAAGAAGACAAAGGCATGATTTGGTCAACCTAAAGCTTCCCTTTAATCAGAGCAGTACCCCAAGTGCCCTTTAATTGAGTTTCTTAGAGCTGTGGGTGATTCGCCACAGGAAAGCAGGCAGGCACAAGGTCTTCCTTTCAGTTTGATTCAGGCAGGATGAGATGTAACAAGTGTTGACATCACAAATTCAGGTGCATTCCCACTCCTCTCATCACGGAAAGGAGGTCGGGAGTGTACCTTGAGTCATGTCCAAGATTCTCCTCCTAGGCCCTCAGTGGGACACCCCGGTGAAGCAGAAATGGGGGTCAACCTCTGGATAAGGGGGTCTGACAGTGACATGCAGTGTGTTGCATTCAGAGGCCCTCTTGGCCAGGAGCAGTGGTCCTGTTCAAGCTCTCCCAACTTCACTTTAAACCAAACAACAAAATTTGGAAGAATTTAAAACTTGGGGGCCAACCAAGTGGCTCAGTCTGAGACCAATGCGCTGGGTTTTGCAGGTTAGATTTTAGCTCATGAAATTTGCTGATTATAAACTGCAGAACACCAGTAGCGTAGAAGACCACAATATGGGTTGGCAGGATTAGTAACATTGAGATTCATTAGCTAAAATGAGGGGGGGGTGGGATATATAGTAGGGTATACTTTTAAGCATGGAATATTCCAAGATTAATCATATATGGTGTAAGGTAAGGTCTGGAGCAACATTTCATAGCTTAAAATAGTATAACAACCCGGGATTAAACAGCACTGTTTTAAATAAATAGAATTCATGGAAAGTGTTCTACAATGACAGCACTACTGGGATTAACTTCCCATGAGTCACAATGGCAGTCCATCAGGGGTTTCTCCCGATTGTCAGAGAAACCTTCCCATACGGGCCATCCCACACGCCCCCTCACATCCTCCAACTGTGCACAATGGGAGGCTCCGACGACCCTCTGGGTTAACGTCCACTCTAGCACAAAGATGGCCATTTTAAAGAGACAGACACATTCAGTGGAGAATGACAATACAAAACTGTGGAACCAACAAACGACGGTGAGTGTCTGGCTTCCACGTTTAGACGATCTCAGACAAGACCCCCAGGCCTGATAAACATTTTCATTTGCGCCGTATTTATGAGGTGACCTGAAGTCCCAGCTCAGACGTTTAAACACGGACCCTGTGACTTTTACAACTCGCCTCTGGGGACCTCTCCCAGACTGAAGAAACTCGCCCAGATGTGCTTCTCAGCCAAACTCAGGACACCGACATTCAATATCTGCCTGTCCATCCCAGCTGTAAGAAAACGGTAAAATAACAAGGGGGGGGCTCACATTTGTGTCTCGTCAAGGGAAGACGGAGCTTTCCAACTCCGAGCACTTCGTCCAGGCAAAGGTGAACCTCCAAGTGATTTATTCCATTTATGAAAAAGAACCTATCATAACCCTAACCCTATCGCTCGTCAGCTGCTCGTGAACCTGGAACGAGTCGGCGGTCCAAAACAAATGTGTGAGAACCAGAGAGCCCAGGAGAATGGTAGAGAAACTTATTAACACTCTCGCCCTCTCACACACACACAAAGACACACACACAGTAGCAAGGGACTAGGGAAGTTTTTGGGTTGGACTGAAGGACCTCAGGACCAGCGGAGCTTGAAGGTGGGGCAACTATTTATTTAATGTTCCTCACATAATGTCGTGAGTAGATGTTCCAGTGTTAGATCTTTATTAGACTCTACCAAGAGTCCAACTCGCTTTGGAGCGATGCTCACGTTTACATTAGTGTCCCTGGCAAATGAAAGCATGGAGCCAACTGAGGAACCGAACAAAACCGAACAAGCAAAAAGAACGGAGCGATGATCTCTGTGGGAGGTTCGGGGTTACAACGACAGGTCGCAGGGCTCAAACAAATCCTCACAGCTCCTCAGGCCTACAGAGACCCGTCACTCTGGTAGTTCCGTCACCTGGCGATGAGCAATGGCGGGTTCCGCTCAGAGAACGTACATGCAACCCGAGTTCCGATGCCGTCAAACAAAGAGACCCTTCAGACGTCGTCGTCCAATAAATCGTCAGGCTCTGTGCAGGGATGAGTAGTCTTCAATAGCTCCACTTCTGCAAAACTCCCCAAGATCAAGACCGGCCAGCAAATTGAAACTGTCTGCAGGGATCTGTTGCCCACCGGTAGCCGTTTGAAGACGAGTCTGAACCCATGATTGCGACTGTTGTTGATTTACTTGGCAGCCGCCCTGCGCACAACTGACTTAAAGAACAAGCACTGACCCCAAGACCGCCGAGAAATTGTAAAAAGCAGACATAGGCCAAAACGAATCGGAGGTCAAACAATCATTGTACGTCAACGATGGCCGTATCAAATTGGTTGCTATTGTACATACGTTCCGAATAAACTTCTGAAAACTGAAAACCTTCTGTTAGCTAATTTGCTATCGTCGTGGTTTAAAAAGTACCGTCCTGCCCGTCTCTGTGGGTCGAATTTGCCTCTTCTGTAGCTACTGCGTCCCGAGAATTCCGTCTGGGCACCTGTCTGTGAGAATGCCGGCTGCTCAAGGCATCAGACAGAACCAACAGGTGGGAGTTTCGCAATTCGGCAGTGTAGAAAGAGCTAACATGTCTGTGGATATGTATACAAAAAGTTCCCGGGCGGCGCGAATGTTAACAGCGGGCGTTTCATTAGGACCCCTATATGAAAAGGGCTCGCACTTCCACACGGGCCTCCCCGTCAAAGGGGATGCGTTGGTTTAGCGGTTTGTTTTAGTGCAAATTAGCGCTGCGGATTTCCCACGGGAGTTCGGTAAGCTACCCGCCTGGTTTCGCACCTACCATCGAGCTGTTGACAGCAGGCGGCGGCCCAGTGCAAATTTTGAGGTCCACTGTACACGCGTTTCTGCCTTTGCTCATTCGGAGTGTTTTTCTACAATACTGGATGTGGCGGTGTCCAGTTCCTCAGAAACGCCAGGCAAAAGCTAGAGGACTTCAACACTGGGTTACATCTGTGGTTCTGTTCATTTCATTCATTTCCAGCGCCAAACAGGCTTGGCATGCAGCTATTGAGGTAAAAGTCTTTTTTTTCCCCATACTAGTAATTTTCATTGCCCACCGTTAACCCAAGAGAGCTGAGTAGGGTGAAAGGAGATCATCGTGTCATGAGTCTTTGATTAAAGTTTCTTCCCCCCCACCCCCCATGGATGATGCCCATTAAATCCTGGACACAAATGTTTAACAACGCCGGTGACTGTCCAGTGCGCATTAAAAAACCTAACCATCAACAGATGCGGCTTCTTTCTCTGATGCAACGATCAATTTGAAGTTTTAAAAACAAAACGCTTACGTTGCCTACACCAGCTCCATTCAGTGGCAAACCAGTGTGTTTCATTACTACGGTCTTTTCCAGAAAATCTGTTTCTTAACCCTAAAATTATTTGACCCGCAGACGTCATCTGCGGGGAGGCGGTCCCATACCCGTCCCATTCGTCGCCCTCCCAAGTGAAAGGCGGAGTAAAATTTGGGCATCAGCATCTCTTGACAGTGTAAATGGGAGGAGCACTTGACTATATAAGGAGGAGAGGTGCCCAGGTGCATTGATAATGGAGCAGGGTCAGCACCCACGTCACAAACAAACAGGTACAGAGCAGGCCTTCAGAACAGCAGCAGAGCGTTTATGGGAGACGGCCAACTCTGTCGGGATCCAAGCCCAAATCTTGTCCCCTGTCAGCGCGTCACAAACGGGCTGGGACTCTGAGGTGGTTAGTGGCATTAAGGGAAAACGAACGCGTGAGGTTGAGAAGAGCCACTCCACTTTACCCGAGCGGAGATACTTCACAGGGGAGCCCAAGAGACAAGCGTTGATCCGGGCCCTTTCCTCTAGAGAGTTAAAAATGCTAGGGTCAGAGGTGTCCGACTGCTACTCGGAACCACTGCTGGGACGGACAAACAGGCAGTTAGGATCGAGTTCCACCCTGCCCGCTCTACCCACTCCGATCCACTCTCAAACACCTGTCTGTAACCTCAGATGGGGATGGGGTGTTGCTGACCTGCCCCGGGGTAAAGGGGTCCCCCCATGAAGAGAAGGTCTATGCAGTGCCTGCACGGGGTCCTCATTTGACACGCTGTTATTGTAAGCTGCCGAGGAATGCTGGGCAAATATTTAGTCTGAGGGAAGAGTCAGTAATAAATTACAGGTTTTAACCCATCGATTCCAAGCTCCGCCCCAGGTCACAGGGAGGCAGCTGGGGGTCAATGGAGCGCGGGTGGGTAATGGGTGTCACACAACGCGCACGCTAAATCACCCGCTTAGTTAGCGACCAGAACACACATACATGCAGGCCAAATTACTCGCTTACTCACCGAACGCGCGCACACACACACGCGCGCGCGCATGCATGCATGCATGCATGCAGACACACACAGACACAGGCACAGACAGACACACACACACACACACACACACACAAACATGCACGCAGACACACACGCTGAATTACCTGCTTGGTTAATGGCTGAGAAACACACAGTAAAGCCCAAACAAAGTCGTACTTCCAGCATACACTCGTAGCATCGTGCGTTTCTCCACATGAAAACTGGGAGGAGACTGGGCTTAGGCCGAGGGTTCTGACGTGAGGCCACAGCCAAGGTGCACCCAACACTCGGGGACCCAACACTCGGGGACCCAACACTCGGGGACCCAACACTCGGGGACCTAGTCTCTTTGAACCCCAGGGCACTTCCACAGAGGGCAGAGATACCGTCCCCAATGTCATCCAAACAGAGGAACTTACAAGCAGTCCTCTGTTCTGCGTAGTGTAAAAAGTCAAACTTAAAATCCCTTTTTCTAAATAAATACATCAAGATACTAAACATTTGGCCCAAGCAGAATCATGAGAGTTAAGCCTGGCCTTAGACTGAAATCCAGATAATGCGCGAGGGGGAGATTTATTGCAGTGTTCCCATGGTGATGCGTACGGTTCATCTCATGGTTTTTTTCCCTCTCTCCTTTCATTTTGAGAATTTTCAACAGCTTGAACTTGTCCGTTCACCTCTCCGCAATCTCCACCGCATCTTCACACAGAAGCCCTAGAAGTAGTGCACGCTCTGGAACGCGGGTTGATACTGTACTCTAACACCTGGAATCAAAGGGTTTACACTGTTCTCTAACCCCCGGAATAAAAGCCTTTACACTGGGGAGAGAACATCCTCTGAATTTGGATCGTTACACTGTCAGTCACAGAGAGGTGGAGAATGATGGGTGGGGACGGACTGTGAAACACCCGAGAAACGTTCGAAATCCACCAGGAGGGTCGCTCCGAGACAGGAGGCTTCCCGCGTCACCCGTCGGTCCTGAGTGACAGCAGTGAGTGAGCAAATGAAGGAGAGGGTGCCTAACCACTCTCGGCGCCGGCCCTCGCTGTAGGAGGTGTGACCTGGTCATTTCCGCCCGCCACCTCGACACTGACCAGAGCCAACCGACAGGTCGGAGCCTTCGCAGCTGAGAGTGTGTGTGTGTGTGTGTGTGTGTGTGTGAGAGAGAGTGGTTAGGCCTCCCGTCCGCCCCCACAGACTGGCCTGTCTGAGGGAAGTCTGTTTTCTCTCCTAGGGAATGGAGGTGAGAGACCTCCATGGCGACTATCTGGCAGGTTTCACACTGTAGAGTAGCTGTGCGCGGCTCTACAATCACCATCACGACGGACAGCGGATTTTCAGTTCCGGGTTCTGTGAGTTCTGCATCTCACAGAAGTCTCTCCCTCTGAGTTCACAAGGGCAACGCCATGTGGGGAAGTCACAATAAGAATAAGTAAACAAACACCTTCTTTTACTATTATTAAGCCATTTTTCTAAATTCCAACCGGGATCAAAGTGTCTGCGTGTTGTCATTGGAGAGCTGTTGGGACCGATTTGGGCCTTCCCTACGTACCCCCAGCGAGAGCGGCTCGGCGAACCTGGAAAACGCGACTGTGTGGCCAACACACACAAATAACAGCGGGGCTTGCATTACAGAGACGGAATGTTTGTCCTGATTATTTAATTGCACCATTAGCGGTAGTGGAAGAACACAGAAGGGGAGGTAATTAGGCCTCCCAGTAACCCACCGCGTCCAGCGGCGAGCCTCGCGTTCGCGACTCTCTGGGACAGGCATTCCCCTTGGTTCGGCTCGCCGGGCCCTGGTTCAGCACCATTAACTGACGAAAATGCGGGGGATGGGGTTTGGGCTTTGCTGCATTTCTGCCCCTGACTCAGAACGAACAACACGCTTCTCACCGCCGTACCCCAGGGAAAGTTCTCTGTATGGATCAGGTGCTGGGACTAGCACTGGAGTGGAATGTCCATATTAATAGTATTTGTCATTGAGTAATACCAGCTCACTGCGTGTGCGTGTGCGTGTTTTGGGGGGGATATACACGTAAACACAAATTTAAAATGCTATTGTATACACCTCCGACTTAAACGCTGATATAAACAGAGAAGGCTTCTGCCAACAAAACCAGGGTGGGCAGAAAATTGCTGACAGAAAAATGCCAAGTGTTCCTGACTTTTACTCAGAAAACAGGAAAAAAAAAAAACAATTCAAATGATAAATACTACAAGATGAGAGAGCAAGTTTCCCACAGTTCTGGAGGTTTCCAATGAAAACCGACGGCTTTCTGATTCCAGACGAACAACAAACTAGCGGGACACCCTACACAAGGGCTCCAATCTCCGTAAGAACATTTCTCCCCTTCACTGTCAGAGTTTTGATGTTTAATGGGACTCACAGATACCCCTGCATGACTTGGAGAGTGAGGAAAAACCTGCTGCAGTTTTGACTAGAAACCCCCCCCCCCGAAAAAAGATAAACAATGTTTTGTAAAAACTTGCAGACGACTCACGCTCAGGTTCCTGTCCCAGATCTGGATGGTGCCGTCTTGGCAGCCGGCAGCGATCAGCTTTCCGTCGCGGCTGTAGGTACAGCAAGTGGGGATGACCCTCTTGCCCTGCAGCGAGCGTGGCTTGAAGACGCCCTTGTGCTTCTTATCCGAGTTCACGTCCCACGTGCGGACGGTCCTGGGGGCAGGAGAGACGGGCGTAAAACTGTGAGCCATACAAGAGATTTACTAAGCATGAGGCCCTCACTCCTGCCATAAATTATTCCTGCTTTTCTGGCTCAAACCCACGTCAGGTGGAGAGGGCGATCAAATGTTGTGGGCAAAGAAAACGGGCTGAATGCGCAGTGACCAGAGGCACCAGGAAAAACGAGCACGCACGCACTCGCACGCGCACACACACACTCACACACACACACACTGTGCAGCATGGGCAAGGAGGATTATATTTTCTATTAAGCTGAGAACTTCACGATCGTGAAA
>JAOVYW010001239.1:0-14671 GCA_025775045.1 Hiodon tergisus | reverse complement strand
CATTGCTTTTTGCTCATGCACTTTGAAAAGATGAATACTCACAATTCTCTTACTGTTGTAAAAAGAGAAGTCAAGCTTCTCAGTGACATGGTAGTGATTGGCCCCCGCCCTTAACTGGCTGTGTACAGATGTTCACATTTCAAAGGTTTCTGGTTGGAATCAATATCTTGTATCAATTTAAACTGGAGGCATGTAACATGGAAAGGTTATCCAGAAACAGTTAACCCAGACGCTTGAACATATGAGGATGCTGCAATTCTCTGTCCAGTTGAGGATCACATTGGCTTAACGTGATATATTGTATAAAAGCGGTTTATACATTCTGGAAGTGTGGTTGTGAACCTGACTGTTAAAGGTAGATGAAACTAGAAAGCTTTAAAACGGTGCCCTTTTATATTATTTTATATGAATGTAAATCCAATATAATGTGTGGGCGACATCGTATTAGTTGAGCAGCTAATCCCATTTTCCCCTCACGGTGTCCCATACATCGGTAGAGACGGAGGCTCTAAACCATTGTATTCACGTCACTGAATTGATGGAGAAGTTTTTGTCACCCATGTTGTAATATTATTGCTGTCATGGACAGGGCGACAAAAATGACAGATAGTAAGGATACAACTGTTGACAAATCCAATTTGTATCAATATGACAGTTGAAGTCTTTCTCTCCAGCCAAGTGGCACAAAAAGATGACAGCATCCTTTTGTCAGACGCAATGACTGGACTGCATGTGAACTGACTATACTCCTCTGATGACACAAAGCCATCACAATGAGCGTGTAGCCCTAATCGATTTTAACATGACACCTCTTTCGAGTAACTCTAAAACATACGTTTTTAAGAAACTGCAACAAATTGATTAGTCGGATTCCTTTGATGAATTTGCGATAAAAGATGAGCAGAGAGATGACAGAACTCAGTCAACCATGTTGATTCCCGGAATGACCGGGACATTTGACAACATCTCTGGGAGGCCTTTTATGCCATTAAATTCCTTTCCTCATAATTAAAAACCTCCACTTCAAGATGATTGATGAGCAAATCATTCACAGCATCATGCCCCCCTAACCTAGAGAACCAGTCTTGCCTCAGTCAAGAAAATGCCAACAAATTATACATCTTTTAATTTGCATGGGAAATCCCCTGGTTCACTTGAACTTGCCAAGCTTATATTTTCCACAGAACCTTTCAGTGCAGCCTTTTATCCAGTTTCAGTTCTGCAATCACAACCCATGCACTTCACTTTGTGCTGATGCATCAGTTGTGTAAATTTAATAATTTACATGCCCTCCTGAAGTTCATAGGTACGGTACTTAAAAAAAAAAAACCTTTAATCTGGACAATGACGCCACAGATATTCATATTTTTGACGCAGAGGGCAGACGGAATAGATATTTCAAAAGAAGTGAGGGTGGGACTTGCATGGGATTAATGACATGCCGCAGAGTATTCCGGAATGAATTATCATTCTTTCAAGGCAGCTATGCGCTGTGTCTGACAAGTCATTGGGACAGATGTAGCTCTCCGACAAGGCGTTTGCACTTAATGCGATTTACTGTCAGAGCACTGAAATTTAAAACCGGACTCCCCAGATTCATCCGGCGACTCTGAGCACCACATAATGAGAGAGAGGCTTTTAAACAGCAAACATAAAACACGTACTTACGTATACACTCAGTCCATCAACTCTACATTTGGAGAGAAAGTATTTGTATTTGAATGGAAAACAACGAACAAACAAAAAAAGTCTTGGTATGTTGTTTAGTCCTCCTTCAAATACAATTAATTCAGTGTTGTGTCTAGAACATTCAGCAAGATTTGTCCCCTTGCCCCCCTGGGTCCAGAGATAACAACACAAACACACCCTTCTGGCTTACATTACGCATTGCCCTTCAGAACGTCTTTTTCCTTCCAGATAAGCCCCCCAATGTGACATTTACTTTATTTTCGTGCAGGAAACTGTTTTTCCCGTTCAATTTGAGATAAAACCATCTGACAGGAAATTAGGTCAGTTCTCTCCTAGGACTGAACAAGGCTCAGTCAAAATTTAATAATTTTGTCAATTTTGCAAGACTTGGGCAGTAAACCAGTTGTCAGAGAATTTCAAGGGGGAACTGCAATAATGAGGCAGAATGCCATATTGAAGGGACTAGAGAACTCAGCTCAGGACTAAAGACGTGTTTGCCGGTCCAATGAGACAGACGTTCTTACAGGTACTCTAATGTCTGTGACTCAATATGTGTTAAGACCTGTTGGTGACAGGTCCGTGAATTAACCATATCACAAAGAAAGCTGTCACTCACTTTCCTAGCAAGGTTTTGTATGGTTGAAATCATTATTGTGTGCTGATTTTATGGGTTATTAGAGACTAAGCAGTACCTACTGGACTGAACGGGGGTTGGGGTGATAGGTGGGTCCTGAAAATTACAGTAACTCTGTTAGCTCACAAGCTCAAAATGGCTGTTTGTTTGAAGGTTTGTTTTAATTCTAGAGTCTACACAACAAAGCATTAATAATGCATCTATCAAGTTTGCTTTCAAACAGATGTATTCCTGGTTCCTTGGTCCAATGGGATGCAGTATCCTCGCAGGGGGTGCGGCGACTGGGGCATAACAAGGAAGAAAGCAAAGGGACTTTATATCAAGTGTCTCTAATAACTGTGCAGTTATATAGAAGTTACTGTGTAAATACATTAGTACTTAAAGCATTTTTATGCATAGTCACCCGATAATTGGAGATTTTTCTGAAACAATTGTCTAGTCATATAGATCACAAATGTTGGTCATTACAAGTTACCATGTGTAATAACGCTGTGACTGAAGAATTTACAAAGGCAAGGAAGAATCATTGCCAATCATATGGTGTGTGAGCCACATTTAATTTATTATGCATTAAAGAAAAAAATTAAGTATTTACCGTTACTCATTCTGTGTCTTTGTGGCACTCGTGTTTAGCATTAAGGTAAGGGTGGCAGTGGTTGGATCTGTCGGAAGGCCACGTGGGCAGCCCTTGAAGCAATCATGCTGGAGTCTGTGCTGTCACGTCTTAGAGCTACGAGTAATAACCTTGGCTATATAAAATTAACAGCAATCCCGTTTTATTGGTTTCAGGGCAAGACCATTCTTAAGATGCTAAAAATGTAGACATTAGACAAGATTAAACACACTGCACAGGGATGAAAGGGTTAATGTAATTTTTTATAATGCGCCTATCATTCAAGGGCTGTTTTTTGAGAAGGGAAAGGCCCTGAATCATTAAATATTTTTTTTCAGTGACATCCCTGAAACAACAGCCCATATATAAGTGATTGGAGCACACGTACATTAAGAAACAGAGTTTGATTTAGATGTCTTTTCAATTGCAGTCACCCTCCCTTTTTTCTACTGTAATCAATCTGAAGTGGGACCGTTTGTTCATTTTTGCATTTGAAGCAGGGTGCTTGACACAACACACACACACACTCTCACACACACACAAACACTACAAGGAGAAATTAATTCTGCATGCCAGGTTGTGATGGTGGTGGATACTAGTGATATAGGACCTGCTTAATGAGGGGTACTGAATGACCCTCACCAATAAAAGAAAGCTGATTGAATTCATCAAACCAAGACCAAATTAAACATTGCGGAATTATAATCCATGAGTATAATTCAACTCTTAAAATGCCACTCTGTAAATATTCTGTTTATCCTGTAGATGATACATTTACATTGTGTATTTTAATTTGTCACCTTATTTCTTGTTTTGATTACATTATCGTTTGGTTCTTTGAGGTTGCAGCATCTCCACAAAGTAACTTGGCCCCGCCCCCTTTTATAATTTGGTAATTGGTACGTATCAGCGATAAAGTGGGTTTGTGATCCTGAAATATCCTGCAATATTAAAATAAGCCTAGGCTAGCTGAGAGAGGTTAGCAGTATGTTTGGGGCGATCTCAGATCAGTGAATCCCTGCTTGCCTCTGGAACAGCTCCAGGTAGAGATGGATAGAAGTGGAAAACACTTTTGTGTTGGGGAAATTGGGTCATAATAATATTAATAGTGATAAAGAAATCAATAAACTATGATGGCTGTGATTGCAATTAAGGACTTTTTTGGGGGAGCGCATGTAGCACTCAAATGCCAAAATCATCAATTACCCTTCTGGTGGATCAGTTTAACCCCAATATTATTGGCCAGAAAGTTCTGAGCACGTTTAGATAACTTTGTTCATTGCCAGATTGGCAATGTGCTGCACATTATGTACACCTTTAACCCAGGGTAAGGACATTTGTAATACAAATAACTTTGTAAGACCAGTAGAGAATGTAGAGCCTCGAAGACAGTATCTACCCCAAGCTTCTGAACAGCAGTGTTCTACGAGGATTAGGAACCTGTGATTGACTGACCTATACAGCCAGTAACTAATAGTGGGTACAGAGATAAACTGCTACCTAACCCATTAGGTAGCAGATTTATAGTATATCCAAAGCGATTAAGGTAATTGTTTAAATGGCGAACATAACTGCACACCATGTAGGTTGTCATGGATATGGCCATGTATGACAATTAAACATCATTATGTAGATAATGCGGTTTGTCCACGCTCTGAAAAGAGCTTAAAATGCACGTCATTTGTAGTGAAGTAAGTGGGAGTACATCCCTCAGGTCAGAGTACATACTGCATTCAAGGGCATTCATTCTGAATGATTTTGTTTTGCTTTTCTGAGAAAGAAATTTCAAAAATGACAGTGCATTATCCCTCGATGTGTACAGTTGCAAAAAGTATTTTAATGCACTCTGCAAAATAAGATCTTCTAGATGGAATGAAACGTGAGCAAGAGTTCAAAAAGTTGGACTGAATTTCTTCGGAAATAACATTTTTCCCTGCCTGACATTAGATTTGTTTTCAGTAAACTTTCAGAGGACAGATAACCCTGAGAAAAGAACAGCTGAAACCAACATTTTACATTACTTTATTTTGACAACAGTTCTTCTGGAAAACCGCAAAAGTATGACACTTGCAGACCTGAGGTGGGACTGTATCATGAATCTGCAAATGTATACATACACTCACCGGCCACTTTATTAGGTACACCTTGCTAGTACTGGGGAGGATCCCCTTTTGCCTTCAGAACTGCCTTAATTATTAGTGCCATAGATTCAACAAGGTGCTGGAAACATATTGGTCCATATTGACATGATAGCATCACGCAGTTGCTGCAGATTACTCAGGTAGGCTGTGGCGTTTAAACGATGCTCAATTGGTACTTAGGGCCCCAAAGTGTGCCAACAAAACACCCCCCACACCACTAAACCACGACCACCAGCCTGAACCGTTGATACAAGGCAGGATGGATCCATGCTTTCATGTTGTTTACCCCAAATTCTGAGCCTACCATCTGAATGTCGCATCAGATATCGAGACTCACCAGACCAGGCAATGTTTTCTCTAATCTTCCAATTTTGTCCAATTTTGGAGAGCCTGTGCAAATTGTAGCCTCAGTTTCCTGTTCTCAGCTGACAGGAGTGGCACCCAGTGTGGTCTTCTGCTGCTGTAGCCCATCTGTGTCAAGGTTCAACATGTTGTGCATTCAGAGATGCTCTTCTGCATACCTCGGTTGTAACGAGTGGTTATTTGAGTTACTGTTGCCTTTCTAACAGCTCAAACCAGTCTGGCCATTCTCCTCTGACCTCTGCCATCAACAAGGCATTTTCACCCAGAGAACTGCCGCTCACTGCATATTTTCTCTTTTTTGGACCATTCTCTGTAAACCCTAGAAATGGTTGTGTGTGAAAATCCCAGTGGATTAGCAGTTTCTAAAATACTCAAACCGTCCATCTGGCACCAACAGCCCTGCCACGTTAAATCACCTATCTTCCCCATTCTGATTCTTGGTTTTAACTTCAGCAGATCGTCTTGACCATGTCTATATGACTAAATGCATTGAGTTGCTACCACATGATTGGCTGATTTTTGCCTGATTTGTGTTAATGAGCAGTTGAAGTGCTGTACCTAATAGTGGCCGGTGAGTGTACTTCTGCAGTGTGTATGGTAGCCAGTGAGTCCATGTTATCTGAATGTAGAAAAATAAACAAATTCCCGCATCTCAGCTTGTATGAAAGTAGCTCTCACAAAACTGCTTTCGGTAGTCTGTAGTTCAAAAAGGCGTTCGTCTGATTTATACTTCCCACAAGCACACCTGGGAAACCATAGTGACGTTTTGACAAATGCTGAGGAACTTTTAAGGACTGAAGTTGAAAAGTAAAAAGAATTTCCGATTTTACTACGAAAGACAAAAAATTATACTGCCTTGTGGATCTATCATTATTATATCCTATAAGGAGTTTCTTACAAAGCTATAAACGTGTACGTGTGTTTTTTTTTTTTTTTTTTACCAAACTATTAATTTCCTAGGCTGGGACTGAATCAAAACACATAATTTGTATTTTTTATTCAACAGTGATTTATAGCATTGTTAGCATCTTATATTTTCTGATCATAAAAATAAAACACAATTTAATCCAGCTATGTAAAGATGTACTAGATTTTGGTCCCAGCCCTAGTTATGCTATGCACATTTAAACACATTTTAGTCACTCATTCTACTCAATTAATTCAATGTTATAATTGTTTTCTTCATTTTGTTCTAATCCTGAGGGGATAAAAAACGAAAAGATGAAAGATGGATGGATCCTTCATCCAACACATCCATTCTACCTACAAGCTCAAATCTTTGACAAATTACAATTTCACCCCACACTGCCTGTATCATAACAGATGGAAGGAAATTATTTTTACATATGCCAGTGGTTAAAATTTTAATTGGCATTTTTTTCTAATATTCAAAGAGTTAAACAACCAAATAAAAAAATCCACGTTTACAACTGCAAGATTGATTCGATCAAAAACAAATATGTGGCAGATTTAAAACGACACGATACATCGTGCCATTTGCACTTAGGGAAATGATTTTTCCTGACAGGTAACCATTTGTCCGCGTAATAAGCAGTAAAGGGAAAAATATGCTAATTAATGAACAGCCCTGTATGACTAATTAATGGTACTTTACACCAGGAATCCGTCAACCGCCTGGAGAGTAGATCCGGAAGGTTTTCATTGTGTCCAGAGCAACTTTAAACCAGTCATTACAAATGATGGGTTGTTGATGACTGACAGTATTTCATTGTCATGCAGTTCTGGGACACGCTCCTGCCGGCCCGGTGGGGATAACGCCTCTGACAAAAGACTTCTTCCTCTTTCTCCTCTTCTTCCTGGGGCTGTTAAGTTGGTTCCTGGTTTCCTTCTTTACCCAGTGCCCAGGCCCTATGTAGGTCAACTGCTTCCCCATCCAGCACCAGTAGCCCCCAGGGTCAGTGAGCGATGCCTTTCTTCTCCAGGGTCTAGGCTTACAAAAGAGCATTTAGGAGGGTCATATCCACCCGCTCCACTCTTGGGTCCAGATCCAACCAGTGGTAAGTAATCGTAGCCTGGAGCCATGTGCCTGTCCAAGCGAATGGTTGTGTTGAAAGGAACGGGCATGTTGAAATGGCACATAAATTGGTCAGCTTGGTACTCAAATCTGCCTCACTATACCCCACTAAACATTATAGTTGAACAGGTGCACCCCTTTATGGCTATAGTTGGATAATTCCAGCAGAATAATGCAATGTCACAAAGCACATATTATCCAGGAACATGACAGTGAGTTTAATTTTGTGGCCTGTGCAGTCCCCAATCAAGAATATTTGGGAGAAGTTTTCGGTGTCTTAGTAAATACATAAAGAATGTGATAAAATTTGATTGTTGGTCAATTTCTGTACTTTCATTGGCACTACAACCTGGATAAACTTTTTAAAATTCATTAGTGGCTGTCAACTGATTTTTTGATTATATGACGTATGGTTCTTTGAGTTTGCTGCATCTGACATAGTGGACAGATATTTTTGAATAAGGCATTTTAATCCTTTGTAATCCAATCCTACTATTACAATTTAGAAATACATTTCAATTTAAAGCAGGGTCCCCCAAAACCACCAACCGACTGAGACAAGAATTATAATTAAAAACTGCAATCACTGTTTCCTTAAAAAAACAGGTGGAGGAACAAAAGGAACAAGACATAGCCAAAATCCAAAATGCTCTCAAAAAAAACAAAAAAAAAACAGGTCCAAACACAATAATGCTCTAACGGGTCAAAATCTTTTACGGTACCAGCCTCTAAATAAAATGGCAGCTTATGCTGCGGCTGATTAAAACACTGCCTCCAGCTGTACCAATTATACAGCTGAGGACTACAGGCAGTCAGCAGGCTCTGCTGAACCTCTGGACACATCTGGCTGGTCTACTGGCCTCCCGCTCATCCTCTAGCTTCAGAGCTTAGCTCCCCTTTTCCCTGGCCTCCGCTTACACTGGTCTCGTACTGTTTTACAGTAGTTTACAGATTTTTACAGAGTGAAATCATGTGATTCAACAGTTTCCGCTAGCTGTGCTAGTCGATTCACCCAAAAGTAAAAAAAAAAACTGTTATTATACACCGAAACATGTGGAGAGGGGCACTAAATACCAAAGAGACAAACAGAGATTTTCACAGCAAAACGTCAGCAAAAAGAATCTAAGGCCACAATTTTAGCTACATGTCGAATGAGACATGCTGGAAAGCCATTCACAGATGGAACTTATTAAAGACTGCATGCTGAAGGTTTCTGAAATTAAAAAAGAAAAGAAAGAGAAAAAAAAAACTTGTTTTTTTAATGTCAGTTTATAATGCGAACATGGTAGGTGAACGTCTTGCTTGGCTTGCTAACGATATTGACGTTCCGGAGTTTTCACAGCTCTGGAGAAAGACAGTACATGCTCAGTTGCACTTGACATGAGTTTGGGGAGTCAATGATCATTTTGATGCCACAAGAGCTTCTTAGCTTGACATCAATCCATGATCTAACAGCAAATTAAATCTTTAGCCAGCCTTCAGATGCCATTAATCAGGCCGGGCTGTTGTAGAGTGCATTACCAAAGACGGCGCCCTAACAATGCCAGAGAAAGGTTCAGTGGCACTGGTAAAATTTCATCATTCATCGTTCATCTGCATCATTCATCAGAAATGGCTGTGCAGCATGGTTAATGTTAGAGAACATGATGTGAGCTGTATTGAAATGTGTCGTTGGGAACAACAGTCCCCAAACTACATGTCCCCCTCTCAACAATATGAAGTGACATCCTCAGCCACCGTCCCCTAACCACTGTTCAAAATCAAGCATCCATTCACAGAGAATGCCAAGCATCAATTTTACCAGAAGCATACCATAAATCACAAAAAGAGTTGCTGACCCTTTCTTTATTATGTGGAAACAACATCATGTGATCTATAAATTGAGCCGATCAAATTACAACGCAACGCTGTTCTGAAGAATCCATTCAAGGGATCACAAGTATATATTTTTATTTTAGCTATTGTAAACAAAATGGACTCACCTCTTACAACAGTAATATACACCTTTTATGTGATTAAAACAAATGTCCATTATTCAACCAATGGTATTTGACAAGTACACAGCCACCCGTTTTGGCTGTGACACAAATTCTACACTGAATAGTTCACTCAATAATACATTTTATTAAAAAGACTTAAATCTAGATGCAAATACTTTTGTGAACACACACCAGGCTCTCATTTAATTAACTTATACTGACTATAACTACACCTAGCCACACAGAGCATTATGAAAGGATATCTCTAATTTAGGTATATCCTCACTGTATTGCTTGAATTGAGGATCTTAGTCAGTACATTTTTGACACAGGGTCCGTGTGGACTCAGCTTCTGTCCAGGATTTGACAGTCTCAGCAGAACACCATGTGTGTTTTGAACAGCTGATTTTTGAACATGTCTGATCCAATCTATTGATCCATGTCTGTGTTCATCTATTCCAAACTTTGAATCGTGTCCATGGAGGTTGCTGAGAGATTTTCTTCAAAGGGAAGGCATCTGGGGAGGGTGACATGACGCGTCTTCAGAACAGCGTCTGGTGTGCGTGTGTGTGTTTGTGTGTCTGTACACCATTGAAACTCCAGCTGATTACAACAAGCTCAGTTGCTGCATAGAGAGGGAAAACAACGTTTTAATGTTCTTTCTTCTTTTGCAAGATGCAGCGCTGAACTGAGTATTGTTAAATACGGGTGGCTGTGTACATTTTACGACCCATTTAGAAGGGAAATTTGGTGCTTTTGGGATTTCCACATTAATCTCAATAAAGGAACGTTTGTACACGCTGAATAGCGACATTAAATTAAATCCGACATTGACAAATCGCTTCCATTTAGAGGTAAAACTAAAAGAAAAGCTAAATGACCAGTAAATCAATGAAGAAATATGACTGAAATCAAGACAACCCATATATCTTACTCACAATAAATGCTTAGCGCACCGTGAATTATCAGCTTATACATTACAATTAACAGTAACAATGCACCATATACATTTTCAACAACGTGAAAGACAGATTCAGGTTTGTCTAAACTTTTAAAACTTTATTTAATCCAGTTCCTGCATTTTTCTCCAGGGCTGGCATCAATCTCCATACACTTTACGCCTTTCCGGATACCTTTATAACTGTGCAGATCAAAAAGATTAATTCAGTACGCAATCAAGCAAAGATAAATGGATGGATCAGGCTGTAGGAGACATGACATGCAGCAGGGCTATTACATGGCTAGGTCTACATGACAGGTGTGCCGTTTCTGTGGACAACGACCAAACAAATATAAATGCCCCCAAATTATTTAGGGCAAACAATTTCCTCAACAGTACCAACAGGATCTAAAGGTGCTCTTCGTTTTTATGCGACGTGGGTGGATTGTGGAGAAGTACTTGGGCCTGGCTCCAACAGCAACATGAGCAAACAAAAATCCTTATCTCCTGGTCCCTCTTGTCGACAGAAGGCATCCTCTCCCTATTGCGATGGTGTCTTGGCTAGATGGCAGGGCAAAAAACACAAAGAAAACATTCCAGAGCAGGCCATGCAGATACTGTTGTCGGAGTTAATGTTCCGAGTTAGTGGACCACCATCTTATGCATCCAAGAAGACAATCTGTCACAGCAGCCCTTCAGGCACAGGATACCAGATGGTGTTTTACAAATTTTTAGCGTCATATAGAAACTAATCATAGTCACAGCTGATGAAAATTCTTAGGGCTAGCAAAAAAGATACCAATATTCCAATATTGTATTTTACTTATGGTAAAGTCACAATAGTTGGGACAAAAAAGGGTTTATGTAATTAGCTACAAGAAATTCATGATGGCAGAATCTTTAGACCAATTCAGATTTTCAAAGAGCATGCTCAAATTGCGTTGCAAAAAACAAACTTCCAAGTTTACGACAGTTATTACCAGACTCCCCACACGTTTGCATCAGCAATTGCTCAATTGTGGGTTAGGGTTAAACTCTAACCCTAAACAGGTTATGGCCTGGTCTGAATGCGTGACAATTTTCTAATGTTGACCATGTGCTGACTTTCCTATTCATATTAATTGCATACATTTTAGAAGGTATGACTTAGACCTCTGCACACTTTTCTTGCCAAATTTCATTGTATTACTATTAATTATTCATTATTTTATTGATTTATTTATTTTACTCAGAAATACTAACATTAAGTCCATTGCCCTTCCCCGGAGTATGAAGTTTACCATAAACACAAATTACTCAATACAGAGCAGGTGGAACTGATTTTCAATTATTTCCTATGGCTTCCAGGTCCAGCTTTACTTAGTTAATTCACTATTAGTAATCTGAGTTCCTGAAGCCAGATTTCTAATTGTTTTTGTGAAAAAAAGTTCAACATTTTCAAAACAGTTATATTCAGACAGAAACAAAAGACTTGCTTTTCAGTATTCTGTAATTACTTTATGCATCAGTATTTTTGCATAATTGTATTACTTCATAATTGATCATATGGCCAAATATGTCTCATCTAAAATGTAATGAATTGAGAAGCATTAGAATTAAAATAGCATGTATAATGAATAAGTTCATCTTTGTATACATTTTAGTTAGATTACTAATATCTATATTTACATTCACTATGTGAACAAGTTGTCACTCAGCACAGGGAACAGGCGAACCCAGTTGCAGTGCTGAGAGGGATGGTCAGACAGGCATGGGCGAGGTACCAGGAGAACAGGGCAATCAAGGCACAGCAAAGACTGTGCAAACGAAGTGTTTGTGGTTACAAGCAAGGGTCATGCAATCAGGCAAACAGAGTAATGAGAAAAGTCCAAAGTCATGGTCAGTAGGTAAGTAAGTCAGTAGGGTCAGTAGGGTCAGTAGGTCAGTAGGTCAGTAGGTCAGGAATCCAGGGAACAGGGCACAGGGCACAGGGCAACACCAAAACACAGGGCCTTACAAGCAGCGCTGCAAGAGCAAAACCGATAAAACTTCTCAAAGACTGAGGAATAGTGAGGGGTTTATATGTGGAAAAGAAAGTTTGGAGGTGCAGGGCGAATGGGAGCAGTGGGTGATTTAACAAGTTCACATGGGTTTCAGAGAATGTTAATTGAATGATGGAATGACAGGAGCTGAAGGAAGTGACTGATAAGGAAGGGTGATGGCGAAATGTGACACTTTTTTTAGTTACAACCCATACCGTCATTATACACTCCTGTTGCACCCTGCTTATCACCTTATGACATTCCCAAAATAAAAAGAAACACAGACACAAATACACACACACACACACACACACACACACACACACACACACACACACACACTGGTTGCCTTCACGAACACTTCATTTCAAAATAAAATAGCAATTAATTCCAACATACATGATGGAATTACCAGACAAAAAAAAAAAAACACTGAAGTACATTTTATGGTTCATAAATTATTTTTTTTACAGTCTGATCTGAAATTAATATCAATATTAATAGGAATTTATATATATAGTTCTGCAGATAAATTAGATATTCAGTTAAAGTTTTTTGATCCCCAAAAAACTTTCTGGATGCTACCACACAAACCACACAAATTGCATATAATACAACGCTGAAAAAAACAAGCCGGGATCAAAATACCAGCATAACCCAGACTTGAAAACTGACAGTGATGAAGAGAGGTTTCTGAAAACAAAATTGCAACAAAGAGAGGTGGGGGATTTGTGGGGGAAATAAAGGACTTTTTGCTTTTGACAAAATTATGGAAGGCAAGCTCCATTAACAGCCCTTTTTCTCCAATTACAATGTACAACAGGAAGGTGGAATCCATTACGGAAACAGGTAATGCACTTTGCAGGAATAACAGAAAGAAAAAATAAACGTCTGCAGCCATTGACTGGCGGCCCTGTGAAATGGGATCATTTTATGTGTAAACAGCAGGGATGGGGCTTGGATTCAAGTTCGCTCAAGCTCTTGAGTACAATGGCTTTTGGCGATGCAGAAATGAGGGACAAGGACGAGAACTGCAGAAGGGGCTTTGCAGGGAAAGTCAGGTCACATGAGTACCCTTCTCCCCTGGAGTACTAAACGAAACCCACTGAGAAGGACTGCATATGTGTGTGATGTGTTATTATGCACATTATGGCACATTCTATTAAAACATACTATTTGTACATTAATATATTCAGTTATTTTCATGAATGAATAACTGATTACATGCAGTGATCAATAGATTTGATATAATCTTTGTCCTTACTTGGCATCCTTTGGATTTTCAAGACGTCAGACAGTAAATCATTTTGATTATGTCGAATTAACAGCAGCTCAGCGAAGAGCAGACTTTGGGTCTTCATCTTTGACTCAAGCAACCAGTCTCCAAGTCCAAAACACATATGTAAACATCACCATTGTTATACGGCACTCCAATTATTGCTTGTTTTTAACTTAAAATGCCATATGTCTTAAAGGACTTGGGACTTTCCTTCATAGACAGTGCATCTGCCCCATCACTACCTTTCTGATTCTACAAGCGCTTGATCTCCAGAACATAAGAATCAAGATGTAAAACTTAATTCTGACTTAGAAAAGCCTTTTAATAGCCTCGGAGTCACTTTGTATACTAAAGCAGCGGCAGTGGATTGTTTACAATCTATCCATTCTCATGAAAAAACTCAACCACCGGATGTAAATGATAAAAGGTCGTCTTCTCCTTCACACAGAGCTGGAAGTGCATTGTATAGCGTTAGAATAACACATGGGGAGATAATCTGGTATTAGACATTGCGATATCCTCCATAGTCCTTCCAGGTTAATGTAGCTTATACGGTTTGTCATTTTCAATTTATGTATTTTGTTTTCAATTCAGTTTTGGTACTTAATCAGAGGAACATCTGATTTACAACTGGAAACACCAGGTGAGAATTTCCAAACGATTTTAAACACAAAATTAATAGAAAATATGGAATAAAAACTTGTGGTCCTAAAGGATCGGGACTAGCCCCTTTTAGTCCATGGGTTTCCCATTTAAATTGAGACCCCATTATCTGGTGTTTTTTTTATATATATACCAGCTTTCCAAGAATTAACTGCAAAAAAAAATTACTCAATGCGGAAAAGTGCAGTACAGAAAACAGAACATTTTTTGACATCCAAAATGAGGCATTATTTGGGATTCGGGGGAGACTCTAGAATCTGAATAGCTGGATCTCATCAGATTGGCTATGGCTATGTACTACTGATTGTTATATA
>JAOVYW010001238.1:0-16520 GCA_025775045.1 Hiodon tergisus | reverse complement strand
CTGCGTAAAGGAGCTTGTGTAGGTGTGTTTTTGCTTCTGCTAGCATTCCATTTTCATAACTCTCCTGCTAAACGCGTGTACGCGGATCGCAGGGGCCATCCAATATATTCGAACCGGCATCGCTTAACATTACTGTACCTGAATAAATTCAGAGTCAAATCCGTCCCGACCACATAAATAGCTTGTGCGGCTTTTCCACACTCGATTCTGAGCGTTCTAGGAGCCATGACTGTTCGTGAAGAAGGTGAATTTTACACACAACTTTTTATAGAAGTTACGAGTACCAGGAAGTATTGGTCCGGCTGTCCAAATAAGGCTCTCCAAAAACAACAGGTGATTCCAGCGAAATTCCCTCTATTGTTTTGATGAACGACAAACTTAACAAATCGCACTTTGAGTAGTTTACTTTTTTCGACACCTAATCGCGTAGTTCTACATTTTTATACGAATTGCACGCCAGCGCAAAACTCTCAGTCATAAACTCGCACCCCAAAATCCATTTGAGGACATGTCAAGGTATTTCAAATGCAGGAATACTGTTAAAAGATAAGATAAAGTTTATTGTTATTATTTATACTTGACATGCACAAGGTATGTTAAAAAATTATGTTTCAAATGCAAAATTTACCTGAGAAGGTTAACTTCTAACTTCGTACCCACAACGTAGACGGTGCTAAGTAGTCTCTGACAGTCCAGCAGCAATGTCCGTTTGCACACATTGGAATCGGGCGCAGGAGATTTCCGCTTGGAGCGGAGAGAGTGCGGTGGAGGTACGCTGATTTTTTCCAAACGCTGCATTGTAGAAACTCTTATCGTTTGTGTCAACGATCTGCTTTGCTTGCTGTTTTAAATGCAGTCCACTATCTTCCAAGATAAACGTCCCAAAGAATTCTTATCGTGCATGGACTTGATTGGTATATTTTCCCAAGGGGTTTAATTATAATCATTTTCTTGTTATGACACGCCTGGTGCTGAGAAAGCGATGGTTCGGCCTTGTGAATGAGAAAGAATAACCTGTAATCACCGTGCTCAGTTCCTCAGAAATCGTCAAACCCCTGCGATGGAAAACATTACTAATAATGTTTAACAGTAACTGCAAGAGTGCTTGGGCAACAGAACAAGGTGAGCAGGCCCTGTCACACATGATGTTTTAAAATTTGCATGGCTGTGGTGTGTGCAACAGACCACAAACATTTGGTTTCTGCTGCTAATTATTTCTTAGTGAGTATCTATTAGTTTTTTTCTAAAAGAAAAAGAAAATCCTACTAGATAACGAATAAATATAATTTGTTTATATACATTTTTATATGGTTTTACATTCTGTCTTAAATCACTTGTGTAACTGTCTCAGATCCCCCAAAACAGGTGAATTTGGGCGGCCTATTTACCAAGCCTTTTGGGGATCAACAAAAAGAGAATCAAAATCACTTGTTCAGTCATGAGATCCAGCAATCTTTTCTGAGGAATACACATCAACCATTAATATTTGTCACAAGCTTTAAGAATTGTGTGGTTTACAAGACCATGCAGGAAACGCATTGCAACAGTGAAGAAAATTACCAGTTTACTGTAAAATTCCTGGCTTACGTCTGACTCAGAATGAGAGAGAATGCTTACGTTCACTGCACAGCATTAGAGAACATCTAAATGCATTTGCAGGGGAAAGCACTGATCATGCCTATTAAAAGCAATTCACAGAGATTTTAACCTTCTCTCACATTGTCCTTTATCTTCTCCTATGCCAACTGCTTCATTCCGTGGCACAGCTCCTGTGGGCGTTTGGTTGCAGATTGCTTCAGATGTTATTAAATGAATCGTATGGCAAATCCTTCAATTAACTAGATAACACAATTTTACTTCTCAGCATATTGCTCTTTTATGCAACTCAAGGTCTCGACGTTGCCTGACGTTTGCATCTTACCTTTGCCATGTCCGTTTATGATTGCCATTTAACATGAATTTAAGTTAAAAAAAAATAATTCAGGACTCAGTGTGGAAGGTGTTTTACCCTTATCTAGCAAGTCAGGGGATAGTGCGTCATCTCACAGGATGTAAAATAGTGCCGTCCCTTATGAGACTCACAACCGGAAGGTGTGACCTCCATTCAGCGCTGTCCAGAACTCCCTGTGACAAAACTCTGCGGCTGTGCTCGACACCCCTGGCAGATGTACTGCCTGAAGTCCAGGGCAGGATCGATCTAACTAACTAGGCCTTGTTTAGACCGAAAGATTGGCTGGGACCAAATAAAAACCTGCCAATTGCACTGTACATAACTGTATTTAATAGTGTTTTCTTTTTATGAGTAGAAGGAATAAGATATAACCCCCCCCCCCCACACACACACTGAATACAGTTGTGTAAAGTGCAGGTTGCCAAAGTTTTGATTTGGTCCCAGGCAAAACGTCATCTCTTTCCCCTTTACTATCTAATCTGAATCTTTCCATCTTCGTTAGCCTCTCTTTATTAATCTGTCCACGATAGGTGAGCAGAGCGTTCATTTTTGCGACGCATTCCTTCTACTCCTGCTATCGCTGATAGCTCTGTTCCCATTAACGAACATTGTGGTTTAAGTGAAGCTTTCTTTTGCTGCACCTTTGGCTCCGAATCGATCCAACTTCTGCTAGCAAAAACAGCAGAAGACTGGCACTTTGCCTACCCGTCAAAACAAGCACTTCTGAGGGATCAAACATGCGGCTCGGCTTAATTAACCTAATACAGACTTTTACATTTAATTATTATCTCCTTAGGATGCCAATTTGCACAAAGCGTACATGGCCCCCAGTAATTAAACCATTGTCCTTTTTTGGGATTCTCAAAGGATGTGCTGCCAGAGACAGGATAATCTAATTTGTGGTCAGCGTAACTTTGTACTTTGAGGAAAAGAGATATTTAAGGGGGCAAGAGACATTTTGGGCTACTAGGGCAAGATGGAGTGAAACCCTAAAACCCCCCAAATAATTTAAAATATTAAAAATGAAGTCATTTTTATGGCATGGCAGTACAGTCTTGGAAGTGGGCCCAGGTGCCCTTAAAGTCCACTTTCAACAGGGAAAGATACTTTCACAGTCTCACAAAGATACTGTCGCAGGCTTCAAAACAGAAGCAACCTGCTTTTTCAATTGAAATTACAGAGAATAGTTTCACTGAATGAGAGCTTAGCTGTTTTCTTCAAACGGAATTACATCTCGTCTACTTTTTGGGTGGTTTTAGGAGCACACAAAGAAATGTCTAAAGAACGTAGAGGGAATTAAATAGAGGCTTAAAACACTTCTTGTTTTTATTTGGGGGTAATGGTCATGGTCGGTTTCATTTCACATGTGCGAACACATTCAGCTGCCGTTGTCTTCGGGGTTTTTGGTGTGTCACGTTACTGGAACGGGGAGAGCCGTCACAAATGGGGAACGTCACTTTGATGTTCAACTGCCACGCAACAGAGTGCATGCCTGTTCTTTTCTATCTCCTGCTAACAAGGACATGAGTGAGAGACTCATGTCAATTCTTCCCGAGGCCTATTCCT
Source organism: Hiodon tergisus (assembly GCA_025775045.1). Lineage (NCBI taxonomy): Eukaryota > Metazoa > Chordata > Actinopteri > Hiodontiformes > Hiodontidae > Hiodon > Hiodon tergisus. Next base: position 13,003 of record JAOVYW010001238.1, on the reverse strand, counting down.
ACAAACTGGGGTCATGGGGATTGAATCCTGGGGACTCGCTCGCCCCAAACGGAAGGATATCGCTCCAGGACATTGATACATTTTTGATAATTCATTTTATAACCAAATCAATTATTGGTGACATTGGTTTTGTGTTGGGATATATTGTTTTGTCAAAATGTATAAAATGTTGCTTGTATAAGTATTCCAGTGCAGCGAAAGGTGGGTCTACCAAACAGTAATGTGTGGGGGTTGAATACTTATGCAGTCAACATATTTCATGTTTTATATTTGTCATAAAAATATTTCCAATGTAACCTGACAGTCAGCCATGGATTTGAGTTTATTTCAGTATAGTTTTAGTTTTTCATTTCATAGTTATTTTTTTTTCTATTGACACTGATTTTGCTGGTTTTAGTTAGCATTAGTTAGCATTAACAGTAGCCAATCTGCAGCCACAGATCCAGCAGTCAGGTTTGTGTTTCCACTCTGCTGGGCCACAGGATCCAGGTTTTCAGGCAGCAGGAGTCTGTCTGTGGCGTGTGTGTGAACCTATTTTTTTAAATTTACTTCAAATGCTGTTGAACAACAACATGGTGCATTGCAATGGAGGGTGTCTGATTAAGCATGCAGAGCCCAGTCTTCGAAACTGCCACCAATGCCAAGATGGATGGCAGCCAAAAAAAGTCTCTGCCTCAAAGGGCTTGTCATAGAAGGTCAGTTGATGAGACCAGGCATCTTGCATGCGATTTCCTGGAGATGCAGTTCTTCTTGACCTTCTTGACCCAGACTCTGAGCTGCTGAGTACCCTGCAGGAGTGACTCTCCGAGGACCATCTCGGTGACTGGGGTTTAAAAAGAGCCCTACCAGATGGGGGCGCCTGTCCACCCCCTCCATGCTGTTTACCAACAACTGGGAATGTTTGTCTGTCTGGGCATCACCCTGCTTGTCTGTTGGCACTTTACCACCAGGCTGTGTGTCCAGTCCTCCAACCCACCGTCCCTGTGTCAGGGCATGACAGGAGTGATGTTATCATACCCTGTCTATGGCTTGTTGATGTGGGAAACCTGAGCTAAAGGGTTTTTCCTTTGAGATGCACACCAAGCATCTACCAGACTGAGGATTTGATTGTATTTGGCTGTAAGAGATCGTTGATTTAACATGACTTGGTGATGTGCACTTTATATACTCAGCTTTCTTTACGTTAGCATTTAGCAATGTTTTATTGCCCAAGGATACACCGCATTCCCTTTGAGTGTTGCTCAACAAGTTCCCCTGGTCAAATTTCGAGAACATTAGTAATTACGCTGGCTTATTTACATTTATCCTGCATCAGAGAGTATTGCGTACAGGGTAAAAACACAATCGACAACTGAAATCTGTCATTAGTAGAATTGTTTAATTCATCAAACTGAGTGAATGATTGAGCTAATTAAGTTATTTAGAGCAGAGGTAGCACTGAAGTGGTCCATCTGGAATTTAGTTCCACAGGCTGAACCAACAGGAAGGGGGCGGAAGGACTTCAGTGTGGTGCCCTGGGGCCCTGCGTTGGGCTCTGCGTGTTGGGATCACTGCGGTGGGCTCGGCGTGTTGGGATCACTGCGTTGGGCTCGGCGTGTTGGGATGAGACCGGGCATCTTGGTCTGTTAAATGTTGACATTTTTTTTTTATGATGGGAAGTGTCATCATCTCCGGTAAACTCTGATGGTCCGCCCTGTGTAAGGTTCCAGCTAAGAAAAGGCAGTGAAGGCAGTGAAGGTTGGCAGGCGGTTGACCGGACCAGGTTGACCGGACCAGGTTGACCGGACCAGGTTTAGGTGACTATGCATAGGCACACGTAGTTTCAGGGCAGGGTCGAGATGCATACCTGTTCATGAAAAGAAATAGTTTTGCAAACTATATCTTATGGATGAATGAATTCAATATATATAGTATGTGGTACTTAATAAATGGGTAACCAAAGTGCCATACATGTAGGCTTAGGTAAATAAAATAAAAATGTCACCCTTTCTGTCACCTTTTGTTTTTCTGAATGCCTTCCAAAACAAGTCATAGCATTAAAGAGTATATTTTTTACGTCAAGTTTCACAGCTTTAATACATGGGGTCAGTGTATAATGGTAAGAGTGATATTCCAGGAATCGATGGAATTTCAAAACGAGGATGTGCAATCTGCTTGTTCAACGCTATTGTTCAAAGGATGTGATATAGGTTAGTGGTTTGGCACTGTCTTATCTTCGTGCCTGTTAGTGTGTGGTCAGACAGAAGTTCCCTTCACTGTGCTGCACATTAACTGAGAGACAGAAATGTGGAAGTCTTCAGCATGGGCAGTGGTTAGGCAAGGCATTCTGCAAAAACCAGGGCATTCTGGTGATTGGGCGGGCATCATTTCCTCTCATGACACATGTTTGGTTAGAGAGTAAAGGTCACAAGTTTCATATTCCAGTTATTGTCACAGCCTGTTGAATATATTAAAAAGGTGCCTTTAGACGGTGTTTGTCCTCTTCTTTTCACACAGTTAAACAATGGATATTTTCTTCTTCCCGCTTCACTGCACAGGGACAGGTCATACTTCTTAAATCAAAGCCATGAAATGTACATCTTATTTCCGCAGAAGTAAGTGAAACAATGAGGGCAAAGTAAAAAGATTTGGATCGAGTTTCAGCGTCAGCTATTTCTGAATCCTCCTTCTGGCGGTGCTCCCTGGACGAGCTGCAGCTGGTGGCGGAGGACATGTCTCGTTTGGATTTTGTTACACCTCAGCTCCGCTTATGTAGTGCACGGGGGCCTGGAATGGTGCGCCACTTGCGAGCTGCGCCCCAGACCCGATCTACGGGCAGTACCTCTGCATGCTAAACAGTCCTCCGGCTGAATAATTCATGGGGCGGTCCAGATCGCCGTCCCACAGGTTTTTAATTTACCCAGGCCCGGCCAGTGGTGCCGTCTCTTTAATATGCTCATGGTGACAATTGAATTTGCCACACAGGCAGCCCGAAAGGGCACAACGGTACCTGCCTACAAATGTTCTGCTAGTTCTGTCCCTGCTTAAAGGACTTTTTGCCTGCAATAGCATCGGTGAATGTGTGAGCTGGAGCTGTTTGTCTGACAGCATGGGTTTAATGGTAATAGCATCCCCAGTTATATGTACTACGAGCACAAATTTATACAAGTTTCGCCTTGATGGCCTGCCAAGGCTTAATAATGGTTCGGTATGGAGAGGCGGCATTTCCCAGGTTGGACCGTATTCATTTTCACGTGGAGCTTCTTGTGGAGTTTTTTTTACACAAAAACTTTACCAGTCTTCAAGCCTAAAACATTCCGGTCACAAGTGCAGTCCCGCCTGCAGCCTTCTGGTCACCACTGCTCCACAGTGCTGCCTATAACTGAAGCCACTGGTGGCCCCTTCAATAACAACAGCCTTTATTGGCCCTGTCTCATGAGTCATTCTTCGGTCCAGCCAATGCTTAAGCTTCCAGTCATTTTTTAAGTGTAATCAAACCTTTGTGGACCTCAGAGCACTTTAGAGATTTAGTTAAACCCACCCCCTCCACCTGGCTGGTATCACTAAGTATCATTTACGTTCTAGCACTGCTTGACAAGAGAACTAGAATTGTGTTTTTTGTTTTTATTTTCCTTGATTGTATTTGGTAATAGTTCTTGAGTTGCACCTTCCAATCTTCCAAGCAGCACTTGTCTATGACTGTGGCAAACTATGACATTACTGCACATCACTCTAGTTAAGAGCGTCTGCTAAATGACTAAAATGTAAATCTAAGTCAATTAAAACAAAATTGTTTCTACGCTCAAATTCCATAATGCACCAGAGCGACATCTTGGAATCCATATTCCTGGAGCAGACCCAAATGGATATACAATTTACTGTGCAGGCCTAACAAAAAGTGTTTCTTCTGAATTTTCATTACTTGTCTTTTCCAAAGCTCTCCAGGTTGTTAATAAGTTGATAAGCAAGCCGTCTATAAGCATAACTAACACAATATGTAAGTTTAAAAGCTGTGTAATCAATAATGTACTAAATGGGGCTGTGTTGCTTTGTTCCTGTGGTTGGACTTCTGTCTGCCAAGACGTTCAGCACTGCTATTAAACCAGCTGTTCACTCCGCTGTGAAATTAGTGGTTCTTTAGATTTCAATAACCTCCCCACTCCTACGGAAAATCATTTCAAACATTTTAGAAAGATTTACCACGGAACACTACATCAGAGAGATGACTGCATATAAGTTCTTGTGGAGATGGAAATAGTCTTTTCATTAATTATTCCTGATAATTACCAGTACCTGAGTCAAAGAATAACATCAGCAGTAAAGGTGTGTTCTTTCCAATTCAGTCATCTTCTCACCTAGCAGACACTGTTATCCAAAGGTAACTACATGGCACGGCAATGACAGGAAAAGGCACAACTATCCCAATCAATAACAAATACAAATTTTACATTTTTAAATCTTTAAATCGCGTATTTTAAGGTTGAGCCAATGTGATTTAGCTTGTTATACCATTGAGATTATTTTACCAACGCGGCGTGAAATGTGTATACTTTTTCAGCATGCTAAACATTTTTAATGAATAAAAAATATATCTTTAAATTTGATCATCCTTATAACATTGTTTATAGAAGTGTGTTTCTTGATTGGTGTCCTATGTATTTATGTCATAATTACTTTACTTGGTCACTTTTTAATAGTTATTAGAAAGGTTAAATGTGTAGTGCACTGAGGTCACATGTAGCATATATTACAGTCAAAATCAAAAGCGTAGTTTATGGAGTACAAAACACAACAATTGAAATATGTCTGGTATAATTAATAACACTAAAAATATTAGGGAAACACACGTAAGACATAAGACATAAGACTTATACGGGCCATAGCGACCAGTACACTGTGACCCATATGGGCCATAGCGACCAGTACACTGTGACCCATACGGGCCATAGCGACCAGTACATGGTGACCCATACGGGCCATAGCGACCAGTACACTGTGACCCATACGGGCTATAGCGACCAGTACACGGTAGAGTGTAGGAGGAATAAAGCAACACTCAATACTACAGGATATTGTTACTTCTTGTTCATATTTAACTGCTCGACCTTCCATTCCCCTGATCAATACATTGTAATGGCTTTCTGTAACTTAGACACAGTTTGTCATCTCTGTAAGAGGTGGAGGTATATTCAAGTTGGGGGACACTCATGTTTCTTTTCAGGTTAAAGTTAATGTTCAATAAAGCACTAACTTTAACTGCTACTAAAATTATTGGACCTCAACGCTGCTTTCATTCTAATGTGTGCACATTGATGAATATTCATTAGCTTTGTTCCACTGAAAAAGGTTTACTTTGAGAATAAAAAACAAAAGGAGAAATTAACTGACTGCTACGGGGACAGTTGCGACCTAACTCGCCAGTTACAATGGGTCCTTCAGTTTCCAACCACGTTTTGAGGCATTAAGTATTTTTTAAACAAATATTGACCATTGTCCAACAAGCTGCCTAGATGTGTAGGAATGAATATTTAATTGAGTTTCAAAATTAGAAACATCATCACATTCCACTTGATTGTGTTTACTGCTTATTGTCGCAAGGTGGCAGCTTTGAGACACGAGAGCTTTTATGTGACGTGGTAAATTGAGAATAAATTAATGTCGATTTTGTTATTTGAATCATGAAAGCGAATCGAGATGATCAGATACATTTTAACATCGCAAGGTGATCGGATATAGACTAAAGAAAAGTTTAGAAAGTGCAATATCTCTCAGTGTTTGATATAGTTAATACAGTTATTTGACTATGAAGGAAAACAGACCAGGTTTCCAATAAATTTGAAAGTGCAAAATATTAATGCAAAAAATGTAATTAAGTTAAAATAGTGAATATTTTCGGTTCCTTACGAAATATGGAAATATTCACGAACATACATAGTTTCCAGTGTCAATTAGTCAAATTTACAAGCACGTATGGCTCGGGAATGCGTACGCAACGGCTTAATTTAACAGTATATTAAAGTACCGGAGAATTATATAGCTGCAGACCGCACTAAACGAGTTAACAGCACAAGCCTACTGGCGTTACAGACTAACCACCCCCGCGGAAGACCCGCCCAACTGTTTTCGGTATTGGGTGAAATTTATTGTTATTAGTCCTACCTTTCTTCCGATTTGTTGTGGACAACAGCAGTCAACTGCGCCTGTTTTTCCCTCAGTGAAATTTAAAAGGTTACATTAATTTAAAAAGTTCTGAAATAATTTATCATTCTGTGACAGAGGACTCTACTGGCCGTCGCCGTGGTACCCTTATACAACCAGTGACGCTCAGAGGAGCATTCGGTAACACAAACGTTGAGGGATGATGTTTTGACTGGGACTGTACAGGTTGAGTGGTATCGCTCTAAAAAAGACAACTGAATAAACGGGCATACGGCGTATACGCACACGTTTTGATTCCGGCAGTGCCGGCAATGAGATGTCAGTCTCCTGGCTGCTTATGTCACAGTAGGAAGTACAGGTGCGTGGGATTTAAGTTGCATATCTGTGGTGCTAATTGGGATAAGAAAACGACATAAAAAAAATTCCACAGGACCACGTCAGGAAAATTGTTCATAGTCCTGTTATTGCTGTTGAAGAATAGCACCTCGTTTTGATGTCGCGTCAATGTTTCTTATGGGATGTAATGAGGAACTGAGTGGACAGGATACTTGTCGACGCGTTTTATCGGAGAAAACGAGTTTTGATGTCATGCAGTTCAAGCGTACTTCCAATCCAGCAGATTTGATTATGACTGCTGGATTTTAGCTATATAAGAATATAAATTCCATACAATGGTAGGCGTGCAAAAACGACGTACTGATTAGCAAACTATTCGGCTTCTGAGGAAAGAAGATATTGCTAAATATTATATCTTTAAGATTAAGATGATTCCATCTCGGAAGTAACACTGGAATTTAAAAACGGGCAGATTCATTTACGCGCGTTCAACGTCTCTTTTAAATACCACGTCTTTTAGCATTGTAGTTTTTAACGATTGTGGTCGTCCGAAAAAGAAAATCATCTTAAAATATATTTTTAAATAATGGAACTCATTACAACTCGGCGGATTTCTTTGTGTCAGAATAACCATCAGTGGGAACATACTACGTTTTCCTGAAAGCGTCGTATAGACAACATTTAACTGTAAGAAGAACAATCTTTCGTAAGGGATTAACCATGTCTAAAACACTGAAGAAGAAAAAACACTGGTCCAGCAAGGTACAGGAGTGTGCAGTGTCATGGGGGAACGCCGGGGAGTTCAGCTCTGTGGTGGAGGTGCGGGGGGGAGCCGAGTTGGGAGAGTTCCCGTACCTCGGCCAGGTGAAGTCGGAGGTGATGGTGTGTCACGTCGGGAGGTTCCCCAGCCCGGGAGAAGTGCTGCTAGAGGTGAACGGTACCCCCGTCAGCGGGCTGACGAACCGCGACACTCTGGCTGTCATCCGTCACTTTCAGGAACCTATTCGTCTAAAGACAGTCAAACCAGGTGCGTTTATCATCCAATTACTTTTTCAGATGTTTGTTTGTCATTTGACTATATACTTTGCATAGCAAACGATTCCTCAACGTGTTATTTACATTTTACTATGTAGTGTCATCAAGCTTTCCGTCAAAGGGGATTAAAAGAGTTCTCATTTGAATTGATTAATCATGACGTAACTATTTCCATGTTGATAACTGAAGGCGAAACGCATCTTTAGGGAGGGGCTGGGGGGGGGGGGGCTGCGTCAGTGCCCCCACACGAAATAACTTATTATCATGCCCGACTGGCAGTTGTAGTGCCACACTTTGCATTGGTATTTCCCAGTAGTACAGAAACTTAATTTCCACATTATCGCTTGTACACAAGTGGACATTAGAGAGAGGATACTCTCAATTTGGAGTGTTGTTCACCTTTAGAATTACTGGGTTAGTCACTGGTGGGGATCCAGACTTGCCAACTTTGCTGAGCATTAGGGTGCCAGAGAGATTTTATCATCATTTACTGTTGACATTTATCCATTGTCTTTTCACTGGCCACCCAAACTCCCAAATGTAACGGTTCTCCTTGTCTTGAAATAGCCAAAATGGTGCTTGCCCAAAAACGATGCGGTGATTAATTTTGTGAGTTTTCCTCTGCTTTGGGGGACAAACTGGCCCAGCACATAGTGTGTGTCTGTGTGCGTTTGTGTGTCTGTGTGCGTGTGTACGTGCGTGCGTTTGTGTGTGTGCGTGCATGTGTGCGTGCGTGCATGTGTGTGTGTGCGTGCATGTGTTTGTGCGTGCATGTATGTGTGTGTGTGTGTGGGCGTGTTCGTGCGCGCGTGTGTGTATGTGTGTGTGCGTGTGTACGTGCGTGTATCTGTGTGTGTGTGCGTGCATGTTTGTGTGTGCATGAGTGCTTGCGTGCGTATGTGCATGCATGTGTTTGCGTGCATGTGTGTGTGTGCGCGTGGGGGTGTGTGTGCGTGCGTGTGTGCATGTGTGTGTGCGTTTGTGTGTTTGTGCGTGCATGTGTGTGTGTGTGTGCGTGCATGTGTGTGTGCATGTGTGTGCATTTGTGTCTGCGTGCATGTACCTGTGTGTGCACACAGAGCGCGCACATATGTGTCCCTAGCACTTTCACCTCTGCAATCACTGCACATGCTTAATGAGGTCTGTTGCACTGTTTTGCTAAACACCTGCAGCAAAATCGGCCTCAGGTATCTGATAGTCACAGCATTACCGTAACCTAATTCAGCTAATTCAACGCCTAGGTCCTTAGGAGCCACACACATCGCAACGTCAAACGGCATTAACTCTGGGGGGGTGTCATCATCAGGTGGGCTTCTCAGTGCACTCTGCTTTACTGTCAGTGTAGAACGACAACGTGCCCTTGACCGCCTTGGTGAAATGAATTTGTCAAGCTTTTGTTTGTAAAAAATATCCCTGGGAGGGTGCTAGTTACCCGTGCTACGGGTTGTGGCACTGAGGTTGTGAGAGGACCAAGATGAGATGCACGATATCTAAGTGTATCCATGTAAGTGTGTTTACTGGGACAGTCATATTTATTCTAAAGAACTTGGGAAAACTTGGCAAAATGAGGAGCAGTGAGCGGTCTAATTGGATAGTCTCCGACATTGTAAAAAAAATCCCTGCCCTTTTGCAGTTTGTTAATTGCCCAGTATGAAAACAAATCAGCACCTGAACCACCAAGTTATTCTTAGAATGTATTGAGAATACATTTAGTTTCAAATTCCTCGGTGTACCGTGAACCCAGTTTCCGTAAAGTAGTTAAAATATCACTGTTAAATGTATTAGGACTGAAACAACGTCACAGGATGCAGCAAGACGGATATCACTCTGACATCCCCACTGTACAGATTACCTGTCTGGCAGGAAAACAGTGTCAAGTGAGCATTAATAAGCCTCCCAAAGGCTCCCTGGGCTTTCTGGTCCGACCACATGCTTGGTCCCACTAAAAGCCATTCCAAGGATTCTTTTTTAAAGCCGCAAATATTTCAGCAACATATGATTACGTTGTAATGTTCTCTCAAGGGCACTCAGTTAAATTTGCCGCTGGGAACTGATTAACCAGGGATAGAACAAAGTCAGAAATGTGTTATGCCACCAGATGATTTCGAATACTGCAGTGGGTCAAATTGATTTGTATTATGCCCATAAAAATAATGATATTAAATATCTGGCTTTTTGCAGGACCACTGTTGGGATAATTGCTTGCATGTCTGACTGAGCTGTGATACTATAAACAGGAGCGAGTGTTTAGACGTTAAAGTAAGCCGCAAGCCCTGTCATTGTCACGGGTGTGCTGAGAATGTGCAAAACCCATAGCGCTCCAGGACTACAAATGCTCTGTCTTCCTGCGTTCTCCCCTCTGGGCCCACCGGTTATTAAAGCGACGGAGACAGAGCTTTGGTGAGTTTAATACGGGGGCACACGTAAGTAAATGTTACGGGGGCAGCTCCCCCCCCCTCCCCCCGCCAGTGTTTGTTACCGGGCGTCGTGTTGTTGTGCGCCTCTGCAAAAAAAGGCCCTTCCCCAGAGGGGAACCATTCAGACCTTTGATGTAAAAGCATGGGTGTGTTACCCTGCCGAATTCGGCACGTAGAGTTAACGATGGCCTTTTCAGTGCAGTGCCTCTACATATTAACTGTGCATAAAGACGGCTGTTTTTCTAATGGCAGTCAATTTAGAGATCCTCCCAAAAGCTGGACCTCTTGCGTGCAGTGCATATAGCTCTGGCCGCTGGGTTTTAAGTTTGTCCTGAGTGAACTGAAGCATCCCTCAGAGAGAAAAAGGTTTTCCATTAACCTTGGTGCTCCTGGCTGGTCCAACAGCCATTGGCCAATGACAACACTGAGAGGCAGCCATGCCACACAGCAGCAACCACGCCAAGAAGCAAGATGCTGCAAAAAGCAGCAATTAACGGGCAACTGGCTCCCAGTGCTCAGAGCTCCCCTGGCCGTATTAATCTTGTAATGTCCCCCTCATTAACGTCTCTCTTTTCCCTTCCACTTCTTCAGTCGGGGCAGATTTACGAGCGCTTTCAATGAGAATAAGTGACATCGGAGGCTTGTTGTCTGCAGAGGAAGCAGTTTCCCTGTCAACAGGCACAATGAGATTGATCGTGGGATGTCCATTGAATGGTTCTTTTCAGGGCTCAGTTGTCCGTCAGCAAGAGCTTGCAGGACTTAGATATAACCATGTCAAACTGCCATGCCCAAGTACGGCCAACTTTAATTATGGTAAGTGCTTCTGGCCATTGCTCATAGGGCCACTTTGTGGATTAGAAGGTAATTTATGCTGGCGAGGTAATCTGGAGTTTACTGTTTTTATGTGGCTCCTCGTGCAGGTTTGCAGACTCTGTTTCTTTAGCTGCATAGCCTGATTCCCATGGACCATTCAGATGTTTAATCACCACCCGTCCACCCATAGCACACGCATGACACAGTATGCAGTGTTGTTTAACTTGCCCCCGAACAGCACAAGGGGGACTGGTTGTGTTCGGGAAGGAGTGGGGGACCCCTGGATTGTGACTTTTAAATGGCGTGCCATTAGTTCAGCTGTAGTCAAATAGCCACTCCTGGCATTGTGCACAGACCAGAGACAACACAGTGTTGAGGCCAGTTTACCGCTGGGTCCACAACAGGTGTTTTTTACCTTGCTGCCAATCTGGAACACAGTTTTATCTCTTCTGTCTTTTGGCTAAGATTGCATGTAGGACAAGCACTCCGGGAGTGGAATGCAATGTGGCAATGTGGAAATAATAATAGACTAGTTGCATGGGTTATGTACTGATAACTTATGCCAAGTCTGCAAACGTTTATCGAACAGTGCTATCGGGAACGAAGGCTTCCCCACTGGCCACCATTCAAGACTAAAGGCATATTTCCGCCTGCACTGGCTACGTTTTCCATTAGTATTTATCCACTGGGAGATAAGATGCGGACACCTCCAAATAACTTGCGCTTAATGCTGGAGGACGTTTCGATTGCCTTGCTGTTGGAAAAGGGCATTAGTCCTGGTTTTACAGCTGCAGTAAATCGATCAGCGCGTTCGTTCCCTGCTGGTGTGCCAGCGTGCCAAAAGAACCGCGGGAGCAGGGACTCTGAGGATGGCACCAGCAGTGAGAGTGGAAGGGTGGGAAGGAGCCAGGGAGGCAGAATTGGGGAACAAGGCGGCTAAAGATGGATGAGAAAGACTATTGGAAGTGTCGATCCAAGGAAAGTTGTGCTAATGCACCCTAATCCTGCTGCCACACACCGGGAGGGCGAGGAAGTATTACTCCAGCCAATCGCCTTTGAGCCTGGATGAGAGGTTCCGCCCTGATTGGAGGAGGGGCGTGTCCCTCTGAACAGCGCTGCTAGCCTGCGGGGCCCGGCAAGCCGGCCGTTTTAACCCACCCCAGCCCGGGTGGCGCTCTACCAGTTGTGTGCCGTCGCTGTGCCCTCCCGGTCAGTCGGCGAAGGACAAGATCTGGATTTAAACCTGCAGAATCCAGTCCTTGGGGCGAGCCATTTGGAGGCCAGGACTGATCGCTGCCTTGCTGTTATTGTTGGACAGCCACTCTGTGTTTGCTTTTGTTTAGGAATCCTGCAGCCCGGTCTTAGGGGTGAGCAAGGCTAGGGTCTGGCCCAATCCCTGATGACAGCTTGAAGGCATGGGTTTGAGTGTTGGCTGGCATCTCTGGGTATGAACTCCCTTTTTCACACAGAGCCCTGAGTGTCTAAATGCAGATTGCAAATGCAAATTGAACAGGGAAATAGACAAAAAAGCCATTGGACTCGTCTCTATGATATAGCTGGGGGTGGCAGCTGGAGAACCGTAGGCTTTTTGGAGTTGTAATTCGTAGAAATGACGCGTCATGTGAATGTGGGATCGGGGCTGGGGCAGGCGCAGCTCCTGGCACAAACGGCCCGTGCGAGACGAGATGTCTCACAAATTGCTGTGCCCCGTTACATTTGTAGTGTCTGTTCGCACTCTGAGTTTCTCTTGTTAAACACAGCTGGTGGCACTCTCTGCTGCCCTTCAGGTAACGGTTTAAAGAGAGCGTGATGCTTTACCCCATTAAAGCAACAAAACTGCCGAAGGGATGCTGAGTCTCCTGCTCATTGTCTGTCCTGTCCTGTCCCCGTAAAGCAGACCGAGGCAAAGCCCTTCAGAAACATTACTGCCCATTTATTTATTATAATAATCCACAACATTTCCTTATCCTCTTCTGTGTGACCACGGAAGTCACCTAATGAGAATCAGATATCTCTCTACACAAACACACACACCCACACACACAAATGCACATGGGGGAACTGCCTCTGTTATGCAGTCCTACACACACACACACACGCACACACACATGCACATATGGGGGAATTGCTTATGTTATGCAGTCCTACACACATACACACACACACACACACACACACACACACACGCACACGCACATATGGGGGAATTGCCTCTGTTATGCAGTCCTACACACATACACACACACACAAATGCACATGCGGGA
>JAOVYW010001237.1:6244-16521 GCA_025775045.1 Hiodon tergisus | reverse complement strand
GAACTTTCTGATACAGATTATTTTGTGTTTCTTTCCATTACAATAAAACACAGTATGCCTTTAACATAAGACACTGCTTATTATATGGAAAACTGTTTATTTTGGGCCAAATTTGAGCACATTCAAAAAAGTGCGATTAATTGCGATTATCTACAGACAATCATGCGATTAACTCGATAAATTGTTTTAATCGTTTGACGTCCCTTATATATATACATATAAACAGGTGAATTACACCTCATAGGAAAGTGTTTTTTTTTCTGACCGAGCCACTGTGGAAGCCCTCAATAGGTATATTTCAAAGCAAATGCGAGAATAAAAATTTTAAATAATGTTTTTCTTATATACTGTGTGCTGCATACACACCCCCAAATAAGAAACCTACCTACTTCATAAATTATATTTGTTTATTATTATTTCTTCTTCTATTATTATTATAAAACATCTCAAATTCATTGATTCAACCCATTGGTATTCCTCAAATCTGGAAAGAAACTTTCCCTAAAATGGAAGTTTAACACCGATGTGCTGTCTAATCCCATCTTCCCCCGGAAATAATTGAATTTATTCATTGTGCTCGATGGTCCACCAGATTAGCAAAAGTTGTATTAATGAAACAAAATTAAGAAATACAAGAAACAAATTTAAAAAAAGAAAAAGAACTGGATCCAATTCTGTGCCATCTCAAAGGCAACAACATACATAAACTTTCACAGTGTCGATATGTGTTCAGCGAACTCAAAAAACCGGGAAAAACAAAAACATAATGAATTTGGAATTGGGCAAAATTCTGATTTAAGCACAAATGGGAAACATAACGAATTAGCTCAATAGAAGACACCCTAAAATATTGCAATGTATTTGGTAGTTATTTATCAAATCTTTAAAACCCTTTTTGACCAGATCATACCCACCAGAATCCAAAATAAACCTTTCAGAAAGTGAAGCCTTTTTTAACAACATCCTCAATCTCTACAAAAAATACCTTTCTACACAAGCAATTAACATTTAATTAACAAAGCACCTAACCATGAGGGCTACCCTATTTATTTTTTCGGGTATCTTATTTCCACTTCCTTTTTATGAACATATTTATAGCTCCAACCCCCAAAAAATGACTACAGCTCTGACCATCCTATTTCTTAATTTAAAAAGAAAAAACATCTGCAATAGCTACTAACTGATTTCATTATTTTTTTCAAAGCATGCAGGCTGCATGCAACACTGGGCCTCTGTTCAGCATAACACAATTAGCCACTACCTCACAAAACACTTGACAACCAATACAATTAAATTCTTATAAATTTAGTTTCTGCACATATATAACTAACAGGATTAAACTTCTATATGGCTCTCCACATGCCTCTTACAAGTAAAAAATATTACAGACCTATTCAAACTACAGAGGTACTAGACAAGACTGTTCTATCATCATGCTTCTTTAAAAAAAAAAATGTATTGAGCCATTTTTGGCTGCCACACGGCAAAGCACTCTTAACTGTTATCTCCCCTCAAACCATTCACCATAAAATAAGCCTATACCAGATTATATTTTTAAGTTAGCCCCCGACTGAGTGCTTACCAAAAGTACTTCTCACTAACAAATTAAGCAGTATTTTGTAATATAAAATAACCTGAGGTTACCCTGAGGTTATACTAATTTAAGAGCAATATTTCATCAATGCAAATGTAGCAATCGGAAGGTGGCTAGTAGTGACCTTCCTGTTTGTAGCGGCAGGATTTGTCACAGTGAACCGAAATGCATTATAACAACTGGAAATTCCAAATCAGGAAGAAAACAGTAAAAATTGCAGATCCCAAATAAATGTATTTGTATTGTTTGTACAATTGTTTTTGTTGGGTGCGTCAGAATAATTTAGTTTTAGTTTTAAGACACTACAGTATTTCAGATCTTTTGTAAACAAATCACCCAAAGAATCCTGCATAATACTGTTATCTTCAGAGGCAAATATGATGTGCATATTTGTATTAGCCTTGTTAAAAAATATATAAAAGACTTTTGAGTCACAGGCTCAAATAAAAAACAAATATTGAGTGGCTACATTTTTGGCGACCCCCCCCACCCAACCCCATTTCTATGAAATCAAACTGCATCGTCATCAAAATGTTTTGACTGTGCTATTTATTTATGTGCTATAAACTGACAAGTATTTTTCTCCCCAATTTGGAACCACCAGTTCTAATGTATCTCGGCTCATTGCCACGACTCCCACCACCTCACACAAGGAAGATGAGGAAGTATGTCTATTCTCCTTCAAGCCGACAGTATGTTACCTTTTTATTTCTTTTTTTCTCCACACTGCAGGCTACAGAGCTTGAATGAGAGGTTCAGGGCCTCCTCTCAATGGTACACCAGCCTGGAGGAGCACAGGAAGCAGGTAGGAGGCACATGTTATATCACGCTTATGGGAGGACCAGGACTTGGTGAAAACCGCATGAGTCCATGGACCCATCCGTTTGGATGTCAACAATGCAGGTTGGTAGTGGTGTGATGGGCTGTCATGCATTGGGTCCCTTGTTAAAAGTAGAGCAACGTTTAAATGCCATTGGGTATCTGAGCATTGGTGCGTCCCAAGGCAGCAGTGTATCCATCCACAAATGGGTTCTTCAGCTGGACAATGCTCCGTGCCACCAGGCTAGGTTTGTCCAGGAATATTTCCTGCATCATAGCAGTGAATTCATTTTTATTGCAGTGGCTTCTTCAGTCACCAGATCCAATAGAGCATCTATGGGATTAGAAAGAACAAGCTATTCGAAGTAGAGATCCACCAGTTTGCGACAATTATTGAATGTGGTGGAATCAATTTTGGCACCTTGTTGAGTCCATGCTCCAACGGATTAAGGGAAAAATTTGGACTGAGGGGAAAATTTGGACCAACTCTTAATTTGGTAGGTGAACCTACTAATAGTAGCCACTCAGTGTATATAACACAAATAATGGGGATTGAACAAAATATATTTCAAATGACTGAGTTGTTTCTGAGTTAATGCTGACCATTGATTTATCATTAACTCTTTAGGTTCACCTTCAGAATTAAATCTGAATAGAATTATTAACTGTGAGCAGTAATGTCAAAGGGCAGGCTTACTAAAATAAGTTGATGATCAAAAACAAAGTTTTGAATTATTTGTCGTACCATTACACTATACAATGCAACAAAATTACGGATCAGTGAATTGCTGAAAATTGGCTGAAATACGTTTTTTCTTTACATGTATTCATGAAGCATATCTATACTGATAGATCATATCGACATGCATCAAATTTCCTCCCATATTTGTGCAGCATACAGAACCGACAAAAACATAAAGCATAGTCCCCATGACGTGTGGTAGGAAATGGTCTTCAAACATCTACCTCTTTAAAGATTAACTTAATGCCAGCATTCAGAATCATTATTTTTGAGACAGAGAGGGAACACATTTATAATGCACTGCAAGAGGAACGTTTTTTTTGTTTCATGGAAATGAAGGGTGCCTTGCATGTGCATTGAAAGCCCTAGAGTGGGACTAAAGAGGCAGAACAATACCCCCTCACATGAAAGGAAAGACCAGGGTGGGAGGAAGGGGTGTAATAGTGGTGAGGAGCATATATCAGGAAAAAACGGGACAGATATTAAAATGAAAGAGCTTGACTGTTACTAGTACAATGTATACAAGTCCTGCTGGCAGCAGAAGAGAGCGTAATATTAATGTGGATAATAATCATGAGGAAAAAAAAAGTATTGGCAGGTGGCCCATCTGGCAAAAGCCCAAGCCTTTTTTTAGTAAATGGAAAATGTTTTGTGCCTGAGGAATGTATGATAGTTTGTGTTCTATAGCAGGACATTAAAATAAAATTTAATTTGCGATAATCAACTGAGGTCAACTGATGGGTGCTCCAACTGAGTTGCTTGAGTTGATCAGGAGGCTAAGACATAGAACAAGCTATAGGCAAAGTAATTGGAAAGTGTCGCCAAATCCATCGAGATATGTAAATATTACCTATAACACGGAACATGCAACTGTGCTCGGCATGGGGCGAGTTTCCAACCAGGTAAAAAATCTTTTACTTTTAATCACACTTGATGCTTTCTAGCAGTTCTCTAACTCCAATCAAGGTGAACGCATGCATACAGAACCTGCCTGACACAGTAAGAATACTTCAGGTTCTTATAAACAGCAGACTGCAAAAAACAAACGTGGACATCTTCTCTAGTGACTGGTTCCATTGAAACCGATTGGTATATAACGCGCTGAAAAATGAGATGCATTTTCCTTCTTTTTGTGTTTCATCCAAAATTGCACACCGGATTCTTTGGCTTATCTACCCTTATCCATTTGCAAGCCTCAGAAACACAAATTTGTTTCCTACACGGCTTAGTTTTATTGTGAGACATAGATGAAACAGATGCGGATTCCGGCACTTTAGAACCAAAATTTGAATGGCTCGGCGTCAAGGGGTTATTTTTTATCTCTCTCTATGTTTCCAGCTTTGAACTATACTGTTCTATCCAATCAATTGTCTCCTTACCCACCCCTTTCCACGGGCCTAGAACATCCAAATATGCTGCTCTTAAAGACGAAATGTATAACATCACATAAATAAATGGATAAAAATGCAACTGAATTCAAAAAAGTATATTCAGCATTATGATTATATTATTAATCTCTGATGCCACGTAGATAGTTTTCAAAATTAAATCTCCAATCCCGTACAACACCTCAAGTAATACATAAAAAACTTTGTAAAAATCATTATTTTAAATAAATAAATACATTTAAAATATATATAAATATATTTTGTGGGTGGTTTATATATTAACATTACTTACTTATAACAGCTTTACACATTTAAGCCTTTCATTAATAATGGTGTAATAAAAAAGATTGAATATGTAGTCAAAAATCAAATCCACAATGTGCAATAAAATACCAGCCACCCTCCTTTGCTTTCACACAGGACAGTGTCTAAGGTTTACTGAGAATAGTGCAACAAAAAAAAACATTGTTGGCAAGCGGCCACAAACAGGTAACAGCGATATGCCGAACGGCATCTCAGTACGCTCACCTTATGGGTCCTGGTCATGGAGGGACTATTGCAGCAGACGACCACACCGGGTTCCACTCCAATCAGCTAAAAAACAAGAAGCAGCAGCTCCAGTCCACACACAATCTCCAACACTGAATAATTGAGGAGTGGAAAACATTGCCTGGTCTGGTTATGAATATAACATTGTCTCAGCATGAGTTTAAATTTTACATTTGTATAAAATGTAAAATTATAGTAATTTACAGTCGATCATCTCAGTGGAACGTTTCCAATACCTTGCCTCAAAGGAATTCAGGCTGTTCTGGTGTACAAGGGGGGTCCTGGAGGTTTTTACTTAATAAACAGGCCGCTGACTGTATATAAACTCTCAGTTTGACAGCTTGAGCTATACCTGGGTTGAGAATTAGTCTGCCCATTATGCTATCTCAGTTTCTTGTCTTCTTCTCTTGCTTTGCTTTGTCAATCACCAGTGACGGCTGTCCTTGATTAAATATGTTAATGTGTCCTGTACTCACCGCGGTTATGTTTGTCATGGCGAGTGAGGGCTATTGTGGTGTCTCAATGTGTTCGTCAGTTCTTTGCACTGCCAGTTCCGCCTTTCTAAAGGTAGTCGTAAGCGCATGTGCGAAATAAAGAGCATTAATTCCTGTAATACGGAGTCGGTCTCTTGCTTGAAACCCCGCAGAGAAGTAGCTCTCTTTTAAAAACGCTACAATACACTATCCAACAATACCAGCCTGTTACACCATCTCTCCACATATACCTTCAGCCAGCTGATTGGAGAATCACACATGCCTGTATGCGCCAGACATTTAAATATGCCAACACCTGGTTCATAGAGGGATCACACACAGTTGTATTACATTTACCAATTTTTTGTACCGCAAGCATGGGACGACAAAACACAGCTATTATGCACATACAAATGAACCAAAACAGTGCCAGACATGTTGATCCCAGACTTATCTCTGATCATATTGCAATCAAATCTGACCTGAAGTAATGCT
Organism: Hiodon tergisus; assembly: GCA_025775045.1. NCBI lineage: Eukaryota > Metazoa > Chordata > Actinopteri > Hiodontiformes > Hiodontidae > Hiodon > Hiodon tergisus. The sequence goes on along the minus strand of JAOVYW010001237.1, from coordinate 10,461 downwards.
TTTTCCAGCACAGAAAATCAAACGATTTATGGACCATTATAGGCTCTCAGAAGTAATATTGTCTGCACTCCTGATTTCCCCATAGTGGCTACTAAGGAGACTGTTCTGCCCTCACGATGTGTATGAAGTACAAAGCTTGGCAGACAGCTAACAACTTCAATAAAGACTCAGGCAGGAGTACCATTTGAAATCTTTAGTAATATTTCTCTCTCGCTCTCTCTTTCTCTTTAAAAAGACTTATCCAAAGCTTAGCAAGTAAAAAATATGGAGCTTGTCTGTGATGTTGCCATTCTTCAGATTGCTTGGACAGGAATAAGCTAGGAACAGGAAGCTAACTAACTTAAAGCTAAAAGTGTAGAACAGTAGAGCAATAATACTAAGTACAGATAGATATACAGCTATCAGAACACATACTTTAGAGTTAAATGGCATCTTGGAAGACAAGTTCCTATCATACCATCACCCTGCTTTTCAGAAATCTAAGCGTAAGTTGAGGAATTCTGGGCTAATTGTTTGAGTGGACCTGGAAAGAACAGTTGGTGGAGTTTGTAGCACACGAGGCAGTGCCCGGTCTGACAGCTGCTGGAGACAGAGAAACAGGGAGATGGTTTATACCTTTTATTTGGCATTTTCCAGAACAATTGTAAGCAGAGCTTGAAGAGGTGAAAACTCTCTTCACTCAAAGCAGCTCTTCACTCATTTAACTTTCAACAATGAACTCTAAATAATGCAGATAAAAATACACGTTTTCCTTCTGTGCAGCCAACCAAAAACAGCCGTCAACTAGACTTTGCCAGTCTAACCTGTTTTCAACCAGCTCTGCCGGCTTTTTTTGAAAGTTCATTGACTGTTGGCACCTGAGCGCAATTACCATTAATGTAACCACACTGAGGTGCACAATGAGGTCCTTTTCAGGTTGTAGAGTTCAGGCTGCGCTTGGGTGAACGCCTTTTACCAACTGAGACACTCGGGAAGAACATTAAAAGCTTTACCAAGTCAGACAAGTGGAAAATTTCATACATTACATTAACCATGGATTCACCATCCTGTAATGAGATCATAATAACCCAGCCTCTTATTTTGATCAAATATAAGGCACAAAGATTAATCATAATAATGAGAACAGTAATAACAAACAGAGGTCATGTGAAGAGCATGCCCTCCATCTTCTTGGTGTTGGGGATTGTTTCAAGCACATTTGGATGATAAATAAAGAAATATTGCCATAACCGTTTATCAAAGCTAATCAAAGATTTTGGTTAAGTCTTCAAGAAAAGAATGGAATTCCAAGCTTGAATGTACAATGTCAAATAATAGGTATATAAATTCAGGTCTGTTAACAGACCAAAGCATTATGTTTCAAGGACAATTGCTTTCAAATGATAAGTACCCATTGTTTATTTCTTTGCTATACATAAGAAATGTGTTAATTAAAATCTTCCAGCCCTAGACGATGAATATGTGTGCCAAAATCAATCAATTTTTATTTGCTTAACAATTGGATTGTCAGAAAGCAGTAAACCGAGTACATACAGGCAAACAAAATAAACCCAATGCAATTCAAGTGCTATTGTTTAATGCCACTCTCTATCGCCACTTCTCAGGTTGACTTTATGAGGGATTTTTTACCTCAACTTAAAGACAAGATGATATACATGATTCCAATAGTACACATGCTCTGTGAGAAATGGCTTTACCACCAGATTCTGTTTTTGTTAGTCTACAAATTTTTTGTTTAGAAATGTATTTTTTTCTTTTTAGTTTGTTTTTACAAACTATTTAAATATATGGCCTTTGTGTAATAACACTGGAAGATAGCTTAATGTTAAGGTTGCATGTTTTTGAAAGCCTGTGTACTGCCTGTGTATACGTTTTCTGTAGTGAAATTTCTGTAACCTTACATGCAATAAATTAATATATAGAATGATTTAATTCTTTTTTTTAAAAACTAGATAAATAAAAAAAATAACATTCTGAATAATTCATACTATTTTTAGAAAACCACTAATTAAGAGTCAGTTAACAGTTTCAAATGAAAGCTGTGTGATATTGTTGCGAGATCAAAAAAAGTACTTGTTTTTGTAACGCTTCGGGTTGGATCATTTTAATATGCTGTGTTGAATGAAATACTTTGAAACATTAATAAATATAATGGAGACTTATTAGAATTAAGCAAGCATTACGTGAATTCCAATAATGTAATCTAAAATAAACATTTGACATGTTGTTCAGAATAACATATTTTTATGGTAGATAGATCAAAGTTAAAATAAAGAAAAGAAAGCAATTCATGCTCAGTTTTCATTTGCAAAGTAAATACATTTTCTAATCAAGTCAGTTTGGTGACCAACATTAAATAATTCCACATCTGCCAGATGTATGTATGCTTGTCTCGGTTGGTCTAGGGCAATAGTTCCCAACCTGTGAATCACAGACATAATGTTGCCTACCAGACCCTATTGTGTTGCTTCATTGCCCCTGTAAATAATGCCTTGCCCCCCTTACATAGTACCAGTTTAAGGGCAGGCAACGTTCCCACAGTTGTGTGCAGAACACTTTTGGGGTACCCCTTCGGCTAACGTCTTGATAATGTCTGCAACTCGATCGAACATGAACACTAACTTTTTGCAAGATTTTTTTCAGTCGATTACCAGCTGATGGTATCTTAAAAAGTGGCTGAAGCATTGGTTTTGATCATGTCCAAGAGATTTGTAGGTCAGTGAGATTACTTTCACGTTAAACTGACCACAAAGAGTGCTGGCTGGAATTTCTTGTGCCCAACAACACCCTATGAAGCCTTCTGATATTAAGAGGGAGGTTGCTTTATAAACTTTTTTAAGACACAATTTTGTACCAATCACACTATGCATGGTATTATGTGTAGATATGGATGTCCTAGTTTGACAAAACCAGTGGGTGTCTTTCAGTGGATTCATTGCTAAATGTATGGGGTGACCCATATTTTCCAGTCTCTGAAAGACTACAACTTGTGTGGGGCGGTGTTTCCTGCTCTGGCCCTGTTCTTTCTCCAAGGCGAGCTAACTTTTTTCTATCTACTGACTTGCTATTTGCTAACATACTGTGGGGGGATTGAGTTGTATTTTTCTGTTTGTTAGCGTTGGTAGCTAGCTAATTAGCTAGCTACGTTAGTTAACAGTTACCAATATTACCCATAATTACAAACCGGGAAGTATTTTATTCGTTTTAGCACTTTAGTCTGATGTTTTACTTAACTTTTTGGTTCGAACATTCATCAGTGTGCCTGGAACCAAAAATGTTTCTTCCAGTAAAACATATCAACACTGAAGGCAGGCAAGCTGTTTTTATACAGGATATTATTATTCAAACTAAACAATAACTTAAAACTATTTTTGTGCAATAACTTACGTTGTTAAATCTAATTTTTCTCATTTTATTTGATGCCACTAGCATCTTTTTACACTCCGGTGAGCTTATGGTAAAAGATATTTATTGTTTGTAAAATAATGCTAAAATAAGTTTTTGCAAGTTTGTGCATGTACAAACTCTAATTAGTTTACAAGCAAACAGAAACGTGAATCTTAAAACTTAAAACAAGTATTAAGTTGTTTTCAGTACATATTACCCATATCCTATTCTAAAGATCCTTCTTCAAGAAGACAGTTATCTAACAATATTTTTTATATTATTTCTCATAGGTCATTAAAAGTTGGGGGCTGCTAGTAATGATCCATACATTGATTTAATCATAAAACAGCTCTTCCATAGATGTGTTGATTGCAGTAAGTTTGCCTATCAGGATTCATTGCTTTAATTAGCAGCTTGATGTTGTATATAAATTATAAAGGGATTCCATGATAGATACCTAACATGATCACTCACAATGGCTCAGTTGCTCAGACATCCTTCCTTTTTGACCTTTGATAATTAAAATACTGAAATTCTAGCATTCAAAGTAATAGACTTCCTATAAATTTACTGCATTTGTACATCTGCACAGTTTACTCGCATAGTTTCATCTATTACCTGCAACACCGCAAACAATAAGAGAAAATAAAAAACACCATTTCAACATACATACAAATACTTCAGTATACAATTAGATAAAATCTAAAGCAAACAAAATGTATAATATATAAAATGTATAAATAAAATTCAAATCACAGTTTTACAAATTTAATATACAAGTTTGATCTGACAAGACTTCATCAATGCCATGCAACATTCTATTGGCTTTG
>JAOVYW010001235.1:0-16523 GCA_025775045.1 Hiodon tergisus | reverse complement strand
TCATCATCGTCGTCGTCATCATTGTCATCATCATTGTCGTCGTCCTCATCGTCATTATCTGTCGTAAATCTGAATGGCTATTCGCTGCATTCCAGTAAATTAATAAAGTGACACAACTCACTGTTAATGAAGTGTGTTCTTTCAACCCCCCCACCCCCCCCCATCACATAACAGCAATGCATAGCTGCAATAAGGATCACGTGGAAAGTGGATCTCTCACCAATACCTAATTAGCCAAAGTTGCCGGTTGAGCGTACTAAATAAAATCAAAATTCCAGTCTAGTCTGTGTTCTTGGCGAATCAATGTCGGCCAAACGCCCACGGCCTCATCAGCGCCGACCTAGCACCCAGCGTTTCCGTCAGACATGGGCTACATCCCTCTTAAGCCAGGCTTTCCTCGGGACACCATCAACCATCTCAAATAACAACTCATCTCAATGCCATCAAGTTTATCAGCAACACAACACGGAGGACGCCTCGTTTTTTACTCTGCAATCTACCCATTTTCTTGCAGGCGGTTTCAAACGTGTGCCACGTAAGCGGACCTTTTCACCCTACGGACCCATCGTATCAGAGAACGATACCTGGCCTTCGATACGGTACTCCCTGTGCATGTGTTAAAACACTAACGTTCAGATACAAAGGAAGCAGAATACTGTGTCAGAGGGCTTTCTGAAGTAGCAAAACCCGCTCTATTGATTAGATAGCCATGCACACAGATTAAGTTATGGAGTGAAGTCACAGATAACTGATAACTGGACAGACTTGTTTGGCAGTGAGGTCATAGGGAACATCTGCACAGAACCACAAGACCATTTGCGCAAGATTTGCAGCATGGGCAGCACTTGGCTTTTTAAAAATAAAATAATAAAAAGAGCATTCAATAGAAAGATTATAAACAACATGGAGTATAACAAATCCAGTACTGTTTCCCTTTAAAATACAAAACCAAGGTGCTTAACAGCATGGGTATATGCACTTGCAAGTTAGTGTGGGTGGGAAGGAAGGCAAGGATGGGATTCCAGTAACCACTATGTGTAACCACAGCGTGTATGCACAAGATCACACCCTCTCCACCTCCCCTCCAGCGATAAGGATGGGTGCTCCGTGGCTGCACTGAACTCCAGCTCTCCTTCTGCCCCGGCCCGGAATCGCGGCCCTGTCGCCCAGGCAACCCTGCACTTCACTCCAGCTATGACCAGCTGGTCTTCTGAAAGCGGCCCCATTGAGCATCTGAACTTTTCCGAGTAGAAGAGGAAGAGAGAGAGAGAGAGAGAGAGAGAGAGAGAGAGAGAGAGAGAGAGAGAGAGAGAGAGAGAGAGACAACACCCACACTGCTCTGTCCACATGGAGAGGAAATACGCCACTCTTCATTTTTCACAGACGTTTAATCGAACACATTACATCACTCCTATTGGGTGAAGCTCTCCGACAACACTCTCTCAGAGGAAGATGAGGAAGAAGGCCAGACAGTGACAGGTAGACGGTCGCTCCATTCACTGTAGGCCAGCTCTCGGAAGAGGAGCAGAGAGGAACAGGCCACATCGGGGACAGTTCAGGGACGCTCTCCACATTCACGTAATTCACGAGCATAGCGTCCTAAAAACGTACACCTGAGATTCACCTGGGGTGCTGAACACTCTGCACCACCACAAATAACCAAACGGTTCTAATGTACAGTCTGAAGGCCCCGAGGGTCAGGCGAAAGTTGAAACCAGCACAAGCGCGCCGGAATTGGTCAGGGAGCGGTCCCACGATGCTTGGGCGGAGCGAGGCAGACTTGGCAGTCCGTAATAGGGGCAGTGCCTCGCAGGTGGGGTGTGTCTGATGTCCTCGCAGTGCGCGGACATCTTCAGTCCCCCCATCTTTAAAAAAAAAAATCCTCGACAGAGGGCATTGTTTTCCCTCAGGAAAGGTTTAGATAACCCCTCCCCCCCAACACCACCACAATGTCCAAAATTACAATGTCTCTCCCAGTGATTAATGTAGGGCTATGTTTCCATAAAACATTCCTCTGCCAAACGATTCCAATTCCCCGTTTGTGCGAAGTTCCAAGAAAACCTTTGCTTTAGCGCCATCGACTGGTTATTCCACAGACTGTACACTGCCATGTTTGGACAGCGCGCATCAGTCACTCTTGACCTGACAACTCTGGGGCAGTCACGAATGCTGCCGCGAGAAGCTGTGTGCGTGCCTGTGTGTGCGTCAGTGGGCCTGCATGCACGTGGTTCCAGTGCAGACCTTGAAACTCCTAATAGGTCTAATTGGACTGCCTTCAAGACAGTTCAGTTTTGAGGGATTTGCCTCCCCTCCAATTGATGCTGAACCTCTCGTTAGTGGTGTAGCTTGCAGATCGGGGAAGATACAGGTGGTTTGTCATCATCAGATGGATGCTGATAACCTAGTCGTCCCTCTCCAATGATTTAAACTACGGTTTATCTGTTATCGGTTAGGGTTGATGTGAGGCTAGTCAAAGCTCCCTCTCGAGAAGTTCAGAGTTCAAGTTGCCTCTATAGACACACAGAGTGAACCCCCCAGACCTAGGAAAACCGAGACATTTGCATTGAAACCTGCAGGATATCACCACGCCAACGGAAACCCTGACAACACTTGCTGGGCCACAAGAACACTGTTGGGCTGCAGGTGGCGTGCTGATTGGACGTCATGCTGTTGCTTCATGGATCAAAGTAGATAACCTGACCCACGCCAGTAAACATCAGACTGCGTAGATGAGCGAGGTGGAAAAGTCACTGGATGACGCCGTCTGCTCAGTAATAAATTATGCAAATTATTATTATTCAAATGTGAAAGTGATAGGAAGCGTCCTGAATGTGGAGATGACTCAGTTTGCCTACCTGCATCGTGGCCGCCAAGTGATGCGTCAGAAGGATTATGTGGGAGCGTTGAGTCACTGAGCAAACAGCCGGAAGGAGAACAGCCACTAACAAGTGTGGGCATGGGGCATGGGCCTCTGACAGGACACGGCCATCTTTGATTACGGTATTCAGGCTTCATTCCGATTTTGAACGTGAAGAAAAGACTGGGTTGTTTAATAAAAGTAATGTTCCCTGATTGATAAGTACCCTCACAGGTACTAGCGTACTTTTCTAGCGACACTTATCACCAAGAAAAAATTAAAATAAAAAAATGCCAAAGGTCAAAACCAGTAACAAAGACAAAAACAGACTTACCTAATCATCAGCCAAAACAGTTGACTTAGATTGCAAAAAGCGGATAGATCGCTAAATCTCAAATCTCCACTTGTTTCGTTGCCCGGACCCTGCAGTTAAATTTGCCTGGCCACAGAGAGCAACACTATTTATCTAAGTAAGTGGGAAGGCTTGGAGGAATATCCTTGTGATGCACTTTGTACAAGCTGATTTGAACGCTGGCATGAGGGACAGACAGAGCTTCCTGGGAACAGTGGATCACCAAACTGGCTGATAAACTAGCGTGCTGTCTTAAAAGGTTGTCAAATTTTTACGTCTGCAGTTTTGCGGATCAAGAAATTCATATTTTTTTAAAGCACTAATGGTACACGCTTTAATGTGTGTTTTTTACATTTACATTACGGTCACAAACGTAGATGTTGAATCAGCTCCATCTTCACATTATACAATTGAAATGCAGTGGAAGACAGTACTGGACAGATTCTAATAACCAGCAGAAATGACAGCCCAAATTCACCACAACAATGGTGCTCAGCCCTGCTACCGGCAGCATCTCCCTCGCCCAAAACTGTGAGGGGGCTAGACTGATCAACTAATAATAGAGCTAATTGAGCCAATATAAGTTAAGTCCTAAAATGATTGATTGGTTGGTTATGGGGTCTTCTCGCATGTCCAGGGTTGAACACCACTAAACTAGAGGGACATAGGGAACTTCACAGATGTGCAAGCCTGGAAGTCACATCCCAGGGCAAGGGACAGGGAGTGGCCGTAATTCAGTGCAAAGGGGGCTATTATGCATTGAACTACAGCACGACGCCCCTTTTGGCCAACAGATAAACAAACAAAACAAAACCCTTCAATATGAAAATAGATTTCTGAGCATAATGACATCCAGCCGGGGAGAACAGCACGACAGCAACAGGAGAGGAGAACTAATTCTTTTCCTTGTGGTTCCAAAGGCATCTCCGGACATTGACTTCACTGTCAAATGGCCGTGTTCACTTCCCAGGAAGGGTTGCAAATGAGCAGAAACTTCAGACTAGAGTGGGGGAAATCTCTCCTGTACGTCATAAAACCCCTAACGTCCAGAAATGAAACACCAAACATTTACACTGCACGTTACTTTGCCATTTGATGGTGCAAAGCTGCCATCTGTGGGATTATGACTGAACGCCTCCAAGTCACAAAAACCTGACCCAGAATCAGGTACCCATGTCAATGACTTAAACCTTGAATAGCATGCCATTTCACACTTTATCCATTAATACAGCTGAATACTAAAGGGCGCTGAGATTTGGAAATCTGAAACAGAAGGTGTTTATGAAATTATATTACTCAACTGGTCAAACATTTTAAAAGCAGCCCCCATAAAGTAACGCAATGTTATTCCCGTAGAAGAATCGAAATGTTGGTTTGTGATGGTTGTTACGTCCCTTTGCTCATTGCAAAGGACCACGCGACTGTAATAGCCAAGAGTGAACCCAACAGCAAGCCTGTCACCACCTTGCAATAGTGCACACGTGCTACCGAGATGACCTTAACAACACACAAGTGACCAAAACAGGTCTGCGACGCACCAAGAACTTGAGAGACGTAGCCGTGTTCATTTCCCTCGCCTTATCAGCCCACGTTTTTTTTTATTTAACATTCCAAAATAACACGAGAATGATATTGTGTATCGAATATATCCAAATGTAAAATCCCGTAAACGTTAATGACAGGGTGAAACAACGACCGCCTCTCACACAATTTACACCCAGTTAGAAATTACCCCACCGAACGAAAAGCGTCTTTTGCACTGTGTCTACACTAAACCGTCATTGTGCTGATGCACGCCGAAAAAATCAGTACTACTTCATGTAGGTTAGACATCGGGTACGTTTCTTTGATGGCAGAGAAATAACAGGTCTTTTAAATTTCCGACAACTTAAAATTAAACATATTTTACATTCATTCTGCGTGGGCTGGACTCAACACATCGCAAATCTCAACACCATTACAATTAGAGGCGTGTTCAATCCGAAGAATCCCGAGTAGATTATTTTGCTAATTTTATTAATAGTTCTGTCGTTCTAATTAAATGATTTAATGATTAAAATTGATCAATTGATTTAATTAGTTCAAGCAGTCCATTTGGATTTATAATCGAATATAAATATTTATAATCAATAATTCAACCTGGAAAGAGAAAAGTAAGCTAAGTCCATCAGCAGCCATATACGTTTCAGAATGGCACAATTTCAACCGAAATTGCGCGGTGATTTTCTAATGTAATTTATCATTTACTAAGATTAATTTAGGTAATAGCGAATTAGCTATTTTTTCGCTGTATGAACGTTGACAGCGATTGGGGAAATCCCCTGGAAAAGAACCATCGTTTTACATAACCTCGGTTCACCAAAAACTTCAACCGAGAATGAGTATTAGTGTAATACTCGCAGCTAAATCACTGGTATGAATTTATACAATCTGTTTTTGCAGACTGACAGTAAAAAAATAAACTAGTTATTACAGTGGACTGACTGATCCTGTGGTATTCCGTTGTTGTCAGGGAGACGATTACATGGGATGAAATTACAAGTTTTCCCTTCCTCCATCTTTTCCAATTACATCTTCAGCTACATACCACTGCCAAGTTTCTTAAAATCATAAGTCGAATCACATGGTTAGTTTTTTTTTCCTCTTACAGACATTATGTGCGGAAAAACTGCTAACAAAGAACATTCAAAATGTAATACGCCTTCCATATTTGTGTAGAAAACGTAGATATATAGAATATGAGTTTAAATTGTGAATGGAAATTCAGCAACCTAATTAAGACTAATTGAGACGTATATATTCTGTGTACATGCATTTCGAGATTGCAATACTTGTTTTGCTGTTATTGTTTCAGCAACTCGCGTTTCATTACAATTTTTTTTGTATAAACCATTTTATCATGAACTGAAACTGTACAAGTGTAATTTTTTTTAAAATACACGATTATAACAACGTAAACAGTGCAACGACTCAATTTTAAGAATATTATAGCCAATATATCGCTTTGCAACGATGTCGACTTGTACTAAGTAAAACAGAATATTCGTCGTTTGGATAACAAGAGATATCCACGTTAACAATTGTACCGATTTTTCGCACGAGTTTGAGAATCGGACGATAGAAATTCCTGAAATATTTCCTACACCCCCCGCCCCCCGCATCAAATTCAACTGGGTAGTTTAATTTCCAATCTAGAAAACAGTTAGGTGTTTCATGAATATCGGGCCTTTAAACTTATAAGTTGTCTCCAAACACTTATGCTTATAGACGATGCAGTTTGTGACTTGAAAAGCATTCAAAAGTATTTTAAGGAACGAAATAGATTTGTTTGCGTAGCACACATCGACTTTTAAAGACACCGCAGGCATCTAAATAAAGACAAACACTGATAAAGTGGGCAGTGAAATTCGTCGTAAATTGGATCCGAGTGCAAAAATACTTACAAACCACACACTAAATCTGTCACGGAGCAAGCAAATTTAGTTGCCTCCCCGCGTAATGCAACTGCTAGCTAACGAACGAGTCGCTCGTAAAGACACAACCCCCAAATCCGCATTTTATTAAAATGAATGAAAGTTTATGAATACTTACTGGTGAAAAGGTGGTGCAGAGACCAATGTGCAGAATATAAAGTTAATTCTAAAGCGAGCATATAATCCCTTTTTTCTGCGATTATTAAAAATCCCTTTTCCTGGCTCTAAAATGTGCCCCAAAATGACCAGAATCCGATTCCCTTTACTTTCCGTCACAGAGCACCAAAAACAAGAACCAAACTTGAATAAATGTATTCTCCATAAACCAATTTATATTTAAAGCAATTCCGAGGGTATCCTTCGTTCTTAACACCTTTAATTTAAGTTTAAAATTGGCCTTATGTTTGTAAATAGTAACAAAAGGTAACCAGGCAGTTCTTGTTCTTGTTGTTGTTGTAGTAGTAGTAGTAGTAGCCCTGCCTTGCTGTAAATCGCTATATAGCACAGTATGTAACTTCTTTGCTCAACAAGCGCAGGGCCTCGTTCTGGAGTGTCGCTAAGAGCAACAACTACATCCGGGTCGTATATTTTTGAAAAGTTCAGAGTAATTGTCTTGACATCGACGGTCGTATTGCCAAGTAATCGGGTTCACGCATAACCCATACATTCAGAATTAAACCCAAATGCCTTCAAATGGTTTCACAAAAACTTATTTCGGATTTAGAGTTGCTGTTTTCCGATGCATAATAAATACTGTGTGCAACTGGGTGACTTTTTAAACTTTGGAAACCATGGAGAATAACTTGAAACATTTACGTGAAAATAAAGCACGTCTCGCTCAACTTTCAATGCAGAGTAAACGGCCGCTTCAATATACTCGCAGGACGGGGCACTGAAATTACACGAGTTCCTTACGAAATACCTGAGTTACCGTATACAGGTCAACATTTCCCCACAAGTTCACTTTTAGAGTACTGCTAAATTGACACGGCAGCAAATATTAATTTAACTTGGTAAACGTGGTTACAGACGCTAGATCTTTTTGACACGAGTAAATGTCTCTTCCTAGTGGTGACTTATCGCATGTACACGACAACACGAGATGCACAAACGCCCTGAGAAAATTAAAATCAGTGAAACACTTTAGCAAATTACAAACTCAACATTTATCATTTCTGTAGACCCATATTGCAGTGGAAATTAAAACAAAATTAGCAAATGTAATTGGAGTTTATTATTCCAAATGCAGTTGTTACTGACTAGCATCACATACGAGAGGAAAGAATGGTAACAGTAGTTAACTTTAGAGGGAAAATACTTCACTTACACAGAGGAAGTCGCATAGAAATAGTTCTGTAATAAAAAGTTTTAAAAGCCCTCTTTCCTCCTAAATGTATCATATAAAACATGTATAAGAGAACATTTTTAAAAAAAAAGTTTTACTACAAAAAAAATATAAACACATGCAAACAACTAGAGGCCATCAGCACATCTTGTGCTTCTGCGGCCAATATGAAGGTGGGGGTGAGGAAGATTCAGAATCCAGGAGAACGGATATTTTCACAGTTAGAGGTCACCTTCCAAGTGAGAAAGATTCATAATGTTTCGGTGTCTAAATATCTCAATCACCCCCCATCCACCCACACTCCTGGCCTCTCAGTGGTCTTTGCCCTGATCATCGCCCTCCAGATGCTGGATCTCACTCTTGAGGAAGCTGATGGTCTCCCGGCTGGCCTTCAGCTTCTCCTTTAGCTCTGCAATCTCCTGGCTGGTCTTCTTCTTGGCCAGCTCCAGCTTCTCACGGGTCTTCAGCTGCAGCTCCAGGACTGAAACAAAACGGGGTCCGCCACCAAGGTCAGTGTTGAATGTAATAGTCTACCCAGTCAAGTGACCAGTGGAAACAACTTTATTGTAAAAACTTAATTCTTCCCAATCATCTTATGGTTGGATCAAATCCATCTGCTGAGGTTGTAAGTCTCTTCAGAGCGAGGAAGTAAACCATAGAGTAGCAGGTTGTAGACCACATCGGAACGTTCGTTTAAAACCGTGGGATCTAGCCTGCTACGTTTACATTTCAGTCAATTTAGCAGACACTCTTGTCCAGAGCAACGTACAAAACTGCTGTAGTTTAGGGGTTAAAGTGCAATAAGAAACTGAGCTACCTTTCCCCAATGACAACTACTATGAAAATATACAAATACTAATGCTGTAAAGGAGATAACATATCAACAATAAACTTGCATAACTTACACAAATTAGAGTCATAACCCAAGCATACAATGTTGCACTAAATCCAATCTGTTTATTTGTCCACTCATGAGGGTCAAGACGGGTTCGCACTCACATTCGGTCTCGTGCTTGTAGGCCCCCAGGGTCAGCTGTCTGGACGTGGTCAACAGCTGCTGCATCATGGCTGTGGGGTCCTGGAAGATCTGGCAGGATGGAGCAGAGCAAGCTGAGAAATGGCCCCTGCAGACCCATCACCAGACATTGACAGGAAGCCTTCTCTGTCCTGATGAAACATTCATTGTCTGTGTGAGAGCGACACAGCAAGGCTCTAGGATAGGGGATACACGGCATTCTAATACTTACTGGACACCCCTTCCCCCCCATCATCATTCCAATCATTCCTTGAAAGAGCGGAACCCATTCTAAGCATTAGGAAAACAACTTTTACTAGTCAAGATCACTGGCAGCACATGACACTCCAACCACTGCGTAACAGTGATGGCCCAGTGATCGTGGAACAGAACCTCACCATTTCGTCATAGAACTCAGAGACCACAGTCTTCTTGGGCATAGCGCTGGAATCTGACTGGAAGAGCTTCAGCAGGTGATAGAGAGTAACCTAGACCAGGCAATAAAACATGGGGGGGGGGGGGGTCTTCATGTTCAAAATATCACATATATACGGACATTAAAGGCTGAAAGCTACATTAACCAAAAGGCGAGTAAAACTCACGGGTCTCTCATTGGGATCCGCAAAGAATATCTTGATTATAATTTCAAACTCTCCCCATCCGGTTTCTGTTATCTCATATGGTGGCTTGGCTACAACTACAACGGAAAAGACGGAAGTTGGGTTATTTTTTTTCCAGTTTTCATAATCACGTTGTTATTTTGTTTATTTTAAATTATTTAAATGAAAACGGGAAGACACGACATGTGCGCAGCCCATTGGATTACGTTGAACGGTACCTCTCAGTGGGTTTCCGTAACTTTCGTGGAGTTTGAAGTGTATTTTCTTAACGTATGCAGACATATCCTTCAATAACAAACAGCGAGGTGAAACCTTTAGTAAGAGCGTCCCCAAAACAAACTATTGAACGAATAAATACAATTAACAAAAAAATATCTTCAACAAAATGACATGGGCGATTTAGCCTCAATACCTCGTTTCGGTAGGGTTTCACGTACACAGTCCACTGATGCGTGTGTCCGTCCTCCTCTCTTTTCTTTCCAAAAAACCGAGCAACATTGCCGAAAACTATTGGCTTCACGATTGTCAGACCCTGCAAACAGCAAAGGCATATATTTAGAATTCTTACAAGTAGCGATCACCTAATGAACGTAAATTAATTTTATGGTATTACGAGCCATAAGGGAAACTACCCATTAAACATAAAACATGTAACACGTTAGACCCGTTGAAGAATTATTGTCCACCTTTATCCGCCCTCCGGAATCTGGACCAAATTCAGACATCCTCTTAAACATAATACAGCAAAAGAAACTATAACAAATTTCCTAGTAACTCAAGGTATATGTGTATATTATTGGTTTCAAAAATGTATTTTGATAAGAAAGCCATTATATTTCTAAAACACCTATAATTAACGTAATACAACGACACACTCCACACGATTTTTAAGAAGCCGGAAGTACGCAATACTTCCGTTTGTTTTGTGAAGTGGGCGGAAATATATGGCATCAGACCGGAAGTAGATATTTTCTCTAATTGAAAGTCCTCCCAGATAAAAAACAAAGGCATGTCAGAAAGCAAGGAAATTATTACAGCACTAACTCATGATATATGTGCTAGAAGTTAGAGAGCTCAGTGCGGCGCAAATACAAAGGCATTCATTTTCATATATAAGCATATATATTATTTATAGATACTTATATCTCAACCAACGACATTAAAGATTGTCACAGTAATGTCAGGGCGGAACACCATCTTAAGGCCCTATTCTAATACAAGAGTACAATATAGGTGGGAGCGTAGTTATAATTCGCACTGTAAACTTAGTTTTACTGTCAAAATATTTTTTAGTCAGTGAGCCCAATATACCCACGTGTGAATAACCGTTAAATTAACCGTTAACATGTTTGTTTGTATCGTTCTTAATTTCTTATTTTGAAAACTCGACTGCTTACTCCGAAAGTGCTTCGATTAAACACTGTCTTCTCAATGGCGTTTTGTTTACAGAAGAGCAGAACAATCTTCCCTCAGAAATTTGAAAGGGTACATAGAGGTATTAAAAATTCTAAATAATGTTAAGCCCTATGGTTGCCAAGTAATTACAATCTAAAAAGTAAATTTCGGGATGTCTATAAGCATTACATTTCTTCGGGAATTCAAAAAAAAAAAAATTAAATAAAAAGACTGAATTCAGACATGCATG
This sequence comes from Hiodon tergisus, assembly GCA_025775045.1. Classification (NCBI taxonomy): domain Eukaryota; kingdom Metazoa; phylum Chordata; class Actinopteri; order Hiodontiformes; family Hiodontidae; genus Hiodon; species Hiodon tergisus. Next base: position 5,216 of record JAOVYW010001235.1, on the reverse strand, counting down.
TTTAAAGTTATTTATTCAGATAAAAAATTAAACAGCAACCAGAGTAGCAAAATTGGAAAAATCTAATTTGAGGAATAACGTTTCTGAAAAAAATTCCATATGTATATACTCAGGCCAGTTAAGGTCAGACTTCAGTCAATTAACTTTACTCCAAACTGCATTGGAGAAGCACAACCCGAACTGCAAAAAAATTTCAATTTAAATGTAGATGCGCTAAAAAGGCACAATTCTATTGGTATAACTATTAGCGTCACCTGATGGTTTTGACCATGGTTTTTCACATGCAGTGAAGAGCGGAAGAAAAAGCGTCCAATGTGGACTACGAACGCTCCCCCATCTTCTATAGGGTTAACACTTTCATTAGGTGACAATCCACGTAAAACTTCTCACTGACTTACAACAACAACAAAAAACAAAACGGTGTTTTGTAGTCAACCTTAAAGCTAGAGGACGACGCTTTGTGCAGACAGCGTTAGCGTACACACTTTCCCCATTACCTTTAATATATAAGCGGGTTCGATGAAGGTCCCAAAGCCCACACCCACGGGCAGGCAGTCTTCCAAGCAGCGGGAACAGACCACTTACCTCTAGCCGGAGCAGCACAGTTCTAAGGACTGAGAAAGCACACGCGTTAACGCTCAGGAATTTCGTGTCAAGTTTCAGCGAGTTGTAATTGAAGCTTTAGAGTGAACAACGGTACCACAGTCAAACATGAAAACAACAACAAATCACACCTTTTCACATCATACAATTATACAGCAGTGACCCAACAATACAAACCACCACAACGCCACATGGATGGGTCCTAACATAGTCCTGGAAACAACTGAAAATTTAAGAGGGACTAGGACATGAATTTACAGAAATTTAGATGAAAATGTTTTAGTTTAAAAAATATTTTTTTTAAATCATGTTTATTTGCTAACCCACGTTTTCTCCAAAATTTGCAATGGCCAATGATGTCAATTAGTCTTTGATACCAACCAACCCAGACCTCAGCAACCATGGTGCATTGAGGTAGCACTGAACACAGCCCAGTACAGGAGGTTTAGTACTGGAGGATAGGCACGCCGGCCTACGCTAGGAGCAGCTTGCGGCCGACTGGAGGTTGACACCGTTTACTGTTCACCAGTAGCCGAGAACAGTCCAGCCCAACCCTACCCTGGGAGGCGCTCAGCTAATTACGAGCCAACTCTCCAGGCCAGTCTGCAAATGACATAAGATGAGTTGTCCAAGTAAAACCAATAGTTCTTAGTTCATAGTATGGGTCAGTCCTCACACATTTTTGAATGCAGCCAGAAGGTTGATATTTAAACCTAAACAGCCGAGTGCCATCAATAACATTTTGACAAAGGTTTTTTTTTTGTTTTAAACTGGCAACTGCGCTTATGCATCTCGGCTCGTCTCCACAAATCCTGCCACCACATACAGGCAGGGTAAGAAAGTACGTCTAGTCTCCTCCAATCATAGATTCGAGCCACCCGTCTCTTTTACAATCTTCAGGCTACTTGGCCTGCGTATGAGGGTCAGTGCTGATTGGAGGAGAGGCACGACGCCCCTCTCAACAGCACTGCCAACCTGCAGGTGCCTAAGGAGCCAGCAGGAGACGAGCCGAGAGAAGTTGCCGAGAAGGTTCACACATCCCCAACCCCCCCCCCACCAGAGGCGCTCTGCCAGTTTCCCGCTACCGCAGTGCCCTCGCTGTATCCAAAACCAGCTTTATCGACAGAGGCAGAACACAGACAAATTCCCTTAGCACAACTTTGCTCTTACAAACAGATGCAGTTTAGACGGAAGCCCTGCAACCTGGGAAGGGTCACTCTCCACACCCTCCCTCTCAAAAAACAAAAACAAAACATTTGTTCTAAGACAACGGCAGCACAAGTTAGAGTTGCAATTTAGTTATTTTTCATAAAGACTAATTAAAAAAAAAAAATTTGATTTGAGCTCATTTTTAGGGTGGAGCAGGCAGGTCACTATAGTAACAAGAGTTATGGTGACTGTGACCAAATTTAGTAAAATGTATTTTATTGAGCACACCCAAAACATTATTAATGCATTACTAAAAACATGCCTGAACTCAAGTACCTTTACAGGTGAAACGCACCAACTAAACATAATACAAAAATGAAAACCTGGATAACCTTTTACAAAAATAAGTTTAATACCTAGTTACAAGCAACATTTTAAAATCAGTACAAAGAGTAGTTTGGACGACGGGACAAGTGTCTATGAAAGAGGTTTACTTTATGACCGTCTGTCACGTACCAGACACTGAGTACCACCGTTGACTAAAATTGATCAGAATGGGACATTTATGGTAGACCAAACAACTTGTAAATCAATAAGCATATTATTAATGAAAACCCTAAAGTAACAAGAATTTTACCCCCCCAAAAGGGATATTTTGCTCAGCCTCCCTCTAATGTACATTTGACACGTGAATTAAAATTTCCCATCTGTAGCAGGAGTACGTCTGTCTGAGATTCACAGCTCCCAAAGTTAAAAGAAACAAGAAACCCACCCGCCCCCTGCGAGAGATGTTCTAAAGTCTAGACCGTGAACTATTGGTCCTGAGAGACTGAAGGAAGAGGTCTGGGTGTTGCCATGACGGCAACACCAGTCCCCTACCATGGCTCACCAATTACACTCCAAAATCAAATTCAAAACTTACAACGTTCATGTCACCTTTGCCTTAAGTTTAACACTTCGAAATTAGATCTTTACTTGTACAGCAGTGATCCGATATCTACCTTATGCGAAGGGATTTGAATTTTAAAGCAACTTGAAGACAGCATAGAAGAGACACACAAGCACTTCATATATATATATATATACACACACACACACGTACAACAGTAACCTATAAGGCTTGTCAGTCACTTTGCCAGTGGGGGGGGAAAGGAGAAACCGAACTCATAAGCAGAAAGCAAAGAACAGACCGTGTTGAGTGCAACCCCATAAATCTACACCAACTTCTGCAGACAAAGTGGAACGTGTGCCTGGATGTACTTTAAAAGCAGTATGTTCAGAAACGTTAAAGACCATGTTGAAAACCATCTCAGTTAGGAAACAACGGACAGAGCATAAAAAACGTCATTAACCAATATTTAAAAATCCACCACAGCTTCTTAAGCACTGAGCTGATGTGATACAATCTGTGTTTAAGAAAAACAGAGTCTCACGGTCTCCCTACCCACTGACCATAATGGGAACGGTCGAAAGTTACCACAGATCTTCAAGCATATTAAATAAAAACACAATTTAAAAGTTAGTGAAATCTGTCCTTCAGTGACGGGACACGAATGGGGAAAATCCCCAAAACTGCTGTGTGGTTGTAACCAAACGAATGGAAAGACTTGCACAAGTATTTTCTAAGCTCAGAGACTTTCATGGTTTCACAAAACGGACCGAGCACCTCACTTTAAAAAAAAAAAAAATAAAAATAAATAGATACGATCACAAATCTGTAAAAACAGACAAGACTAAAAACCCAGCTTCTCTCTCTCTCTCGCTCACACACCGTTGGGGGGTATAGTGGACTGCATATTTTCAATATGAAGAAGTCGGAATAGCATATTCACATTTAATATAAATGAAAACATGACTGACAGGTCAGAATGCAAGCCGTTACGCGGCCCAGGAGCAATGAACCCCAGTGAACAGTTTATTACAACACTAAATCTGTATTTAATAATCAAAGCCGTGACATTTACAGACATTATCCCAATAAGGAACACACACATCCATGGGGGGGGGGAGGAAAAAAAATAATCTATTAAAACATTTCCTACTGACAATCTGTACATTATAGCTGTCGAAAAGTTTGTTTATTTCTGGATAAGAACAGGCATTTTTTTTATTTTGCAATACGGTAACATTTAATCACACAGGTTTTTTGTATCAAATAAAACTTTGAAAGCAACAGAACATAAAAAATAAAAGCTGTCAGGATTACCATGAGTGTAGGTTTTTTTTTTTTTTGTAATTTTTTGTTTGTTAAACTTCACTCTACTGGTGATCTGCGTTTCACAGCTGTACACAGAGACTGTCCTCCAATGGTAGGCAGACGGTCGATGACGGTCGATGACGACGTCCAATCCTGAAGGTGCCCTGCATGTCGTCCCGATCCTCCTCCTTCAGCTGTGTCAAAACGAAGGGTGGAGTTTGGTTTGTGCAGCCCAGCAAAGTAAACGTTCTAACTACACACACACAAACACACAGAGACACTGGACATGCAAGACAACAGAAACCTTTACCAATACGCTGCACACGAAGGCAAGGACAGGCAACATGAACACAGTGGTTAAACTGTGTCCCACTGTGGCAACTCTAACACAATTTAACACATTTTTACACCAAACGTCACCCAAGTGCCTAAACTACTTTTCAGTATGGAGATACGACCTTGACCGATATAAATCTCCAACGGGAGTTTCACTACATTTTTTACATTTTAATATTGACGGTTATATATGTAATTGCACTGAAAGTCAAATGGGGAAAAAATGGTCATTTTACAACCTGCAACAGAAAAACGTTTTCTGCGCATTCACTGGACCACAGGAAGTATGGAACGGTTGCACTGATACATGACGCCAACAAGCAACACAAAAGCGCCACTCCAAAGCAATGGGGAGGATTAACAGTCATTTTTTGATTTACAGTGAACCCGTGACCCTCGTCAATACTGAACACAGGAGTAAACTGCATTAACAGGGAGGAGGTGGGGAAACCCCAGACGCACAAACACTGTGGAGAGAAGCCTGTGCACCCTGACCAACAGCTTTTACACAGAGCACAGGTCTGAGAACAGAACTGAATCACAGGCAGCGGCTGTGGAAGCACTCCGGTTCAGTTTAGCAGGAGACTCCTTTTCAGAGCAGCGTGCGAAGAAAGCAGTACTCACTGCTCAATTACTTTACTTTCCATCACCATGGACTCGCCTGGGACTACGGAATAGCATTTTGCAAAATAGGCAAATGGGTTCCAGTAACAGGACTATCACCCCAGTAAAATAGACTGGCGTTAATCTCAACTACAGATCTCTCACATTACGGTGGAAAGAGGAGGCGTGGCTACTTTCCCTTTGTGACGCAGCTCTTTGTTTTCCGCAAGCCGAACACCACAGTTTAGTGGACCAGAAAACGCAACCCTCCTGCCGCCACTTGGTGGCGCCAAAGCCAGCAGTTACCCCCGCTGTTGGGTGCGTTTTG